>JBBPBX010035845.1:0-31826 GCA_038048925.1 Garcialebias charrua | reverse complement strand
AGGACAGTATTATGTTCATTAAATGTTTAATGTTTTAGTTTTAGAGTTGGTGTAAATTTTCATACTCTTATTCCACTATGCAAAAAACTCAGGACAGTGTTAGTTTTACTATTTTATGCTTATGTCAATTATTATATGTTTCAGTGTTTCAATGTTTAGATGTTTACTGTTGCACCGAGGGACTGAGAGAAACGCAATTTCGGTCCTGTGTATGTCCTGTACAGTACATATTGCAGATCTGACAATAAAGTTGACTTTGACTTATTTCTGTCTCTGTAGAGCAGATTTGACTGGTCGGGAAGGACTTGTCGCGAACACACAGCTACAATGAGTTTCTCTTCCATAGTCCATGACTCCGCGGGTTTTTTCTGTGTCCCACAAACAATACGTCACACAGTTGCGCAACAGCCGTCCCCTCGTTACCACATCACATAGCTGACTCCCCTCTCTCTCCTCCCCGACTCTCCCTGATTGGTTGACAAAGCGTTGAACGGCGAAATATTCAGCATGTTGGAGGCGTGCTTTGGAGGCTGACGCGGGTTCACGTGCACGAAAAAACGCTTTCCAGCACGCTCAACACGCACGTGACGTGATGCCCGACGCCAAGACGCGCCTGGAGGCGCGTCCCCCATTGACTTTGCATGTAAACCGGACGCTCCTGCAGTTGAAAACGCGTTCGGTCTGGATCCACCATGAGTGTTTTCTGCCACAGCAGCTGCCCTGATCCTGTCCCAGATGTTATTCTCATCATCAATCAACATGGATTTAAATCTGGGGTCGATAACAGTCGCTTCTTCAAGGAACGCTTGGTACAGTCATCCTGAAATTTAAAATGGAGGAAAACAAAATTTAGGGAAAGGGAAGATAGTTTACTAAGTTTGGTGTAAATTATTACTAGTCATTATTTAACAAATTTACTTTGTAACGTTTGGAAAGATCATTCCAGATGTTTTCTTTAATACTCCTGCTGAAAGCAGAGTCATCTGCCTGCACGGTGTAATGTTTTTCCAGCTTCTGGAGGATGGGAAGTATCTGGCCACAGGTCGGAATAGAAACAGAACTGAACTTGTTAAACTGACAACTTACAATTTGATATTTATCATTTAAATATTTTCTTACCGAAATTCACGTGTTTCCACTGTTGTAAAAGGGTGCAAACCTTTCATCAGAAATCTGGTAACAGATCAATGACATTCGTTTGTTCTTGCCTCAGTTATTTCATTTTATTTCTCCCTGCTTACGTGAAAGGAGAACATAACAGTGCTAGCAGCACCACTCGTGCTAACACTACTAGACTCAGACCCAGCCAGACTCCGGCAATCCTCGTCAACTAAATGTTACAGGAGAGGGAGATTATTTATAAAATACAGTGGAAGCAGTATAGCTAAAAGGTAACAAGTGAAAGAATTTGACGTTACCTCCTGTAACAACGGAGGTGGACGCTTTCTCTCCACTTCTCCAAGCAACGTGTTAAAAACGGTACATTTCTTCAAAGTCACTGGCCTTGCTGGCATAGTTGGGCATATGAACGCTAGATAGCGCTAAAGCGCTAATCCGCTTACAGTGGACCTAAACTTTTTGTCAGCGTTTTTGTGGTTTGACTAACTTTTATAATTCATAAGCGGATTTGTGCTATTTTTATTCAAAATGCAGTACCGCTAATAACTAATTATCTATCAGTAAAAACCAATAAACTTATTTAGAGGCTCTTATTCTGCCTCTGTTGCTGCTAGTTTTACCTTTTTCCCCACCGTAAAGAGCAGAGAGGAGGGAGGGTTGGAGGGGGAGCAGAGCGGAGAACAGACTCGGATCTACCATGTAGGTAAATGATGCCGTTGCCTGGGGATCCCAATCAGCATGGGGCCCCGGCCCCGCCGCGCCCCGGCCAGTCACCTACATCCCTAACATTGATCCTGCTTGTTAATGTACATTTAACATAAAAATAATTATAGTTACGATGAAAACGATCATTAAATACGCAATAAAAAAAACGGTCGATTTCTTTATCCCCCTACTAAAAATGGACTATTCCATCTTGACATCTTCCGGGTCAGAGGTGAACTCAGGGGCTAATTCTGTGGCTAGCTGTTTGTGCTGGGTACTTGGATAAATCCGCAGAGAACCCCGCTGTTTCAAGCCAAATTAACGCGGCCGGAGGATTCTATTGTGTGTTCTGTGTACTGTATACCACGCGACGGTGAGTCGTTAGTTTATGTATTTGGGTTGATTTTTATGTATAAATGCGGTGGGGAGACGCCCGTGTATTTGAGATTTAAAAGTGGTATGTTAGGGATTGAAGATCATTCTCTTTTTTGTTAATTTCGTGGCCGAATAGAATATATCTATGTAAGGTATTAAATAAATCCTTTGATTTTTGTAATTTCATCCTCTTAGGATCATTTTAGTTACTTTTCATTAAATCTGTGGACTGCCTATAGAATTTTGGAATTGGTTTAATTTATTTTTCGGTTGCGCAACAAAAATAAATTACTATTTGTTTTTTGAAACAATATTGAATATAAATAGCGGTTTAAATTAGCTTCCCCTAATTTTCGTAAGACATTTGTGCTTTTGAAATTGTGGACCTAAAAAAATTAATAAGCGTTTTAGAAGTTGTGGAACTAATTTTTTTATTAGCATTGCCCAGCTTTGCTTGCTGGCATGCTGAGTGGCCAAATGCTTCTGCATGTTCGACGTATTTCCTCCCTTTATCGTAATGGACGCATTACATGCGTTACAAGTAGCCCTGGTCTCATCTTTTTTCATGAAATGAAGCCAAACGCTTGAGCGCTTCCTCCGCGACTCCATTTTGAACACCATAGATATCATATATAGACACCACCACGCCACCACCACTCGGGCGCGGCGCATGTCTGTGATGTCAGCGCTTAAATACGTCACCACCATGAGTCTGCAGAACCGATAAGCTGAATCGTTAAGACAAGCATCCTACAATTCCATGGAATTGGACTATTAAGAACCGGTTCTCTAACAGAACCGGTTCTCGGTTCCCATCCCTAGTCTTCTGGGCCTCATGGCAGCCGGAATCATTTCAATTAATCTGGGCTTATTAAATATGTGCCCTTTTCAGATTTGGTTTCACATGCAGCAGCGTCCCCCACCCCCACCCCGCCGCAAAAATGAGGGGGATGAGGGTCAGCTCAAACTGCTTGGAAGCCCTGAGGCCCTGGAGAGATGCTGCAACGCTCAGCAGGGGTGTCCCGTTCGGCAGAGTGTTATCTCGAGTCCTTGTAACCACAGACGCCTCGAAGTCTGGATGGGGGTGATTTGCCGAAACCAACACGTAAGAAGTGTATGGTCCCAGCGGGAGACGAAGCTCCACATCAATCTGTTGGAGCTGATGGCTGTTTTCCTGTCACTGAGACACTTTTACAGGAAGGGCCTGATCTCACGTCAACATGTTTTGATAAGATCGGACAACACGTCCGTGATCGCGCACGTCAACAGAGAAGGCAGCACTCACTCCCCACCCCTCCTGCTGTTGACCCAGAAACTGCTGACATGGTGCAGTTCACATGTGCTGTCACTGAGAGCAACACACCTGCTGGGGGAACTGAACTACGGGGTAGATACGCTCTCGAGAGGTGCGTCCCTCCCGACGGAATGGCGTCTGCACCCACGTATTGTGGACCAGATATGGACACGATACGGAAAAGCAGATGTAGATCTCTTTGCGTCCAGGGAAAACACCCACCTTGTTATGTTTCACTCCATACGGGACATGAACGCACCGCTGGGGCTGGACGCGCTTGCACACGAGTGGCCAGCAACAAGGCTTTATTATGCCTTCCCACCTGTGGCTTTGATCCAGGCAACACTGGAACGCGTGCGCAGGGGGGAGCCCTCTCACTGATTCTGGTCGTCCCGAAGTGGCCAAAGAGGGCCTGGTTTGCAGAATTGATTTTACTGCTAGCAGGAACAGCTGCCAGTGCAGGGACCTCCTGTCACAGGCCCACGGCCAGATATGGCATCCACACCCAGAACTCTGGTGGTTATGGGTCTGGCCCCTGAAAGGAGCAGATTAATAGCCTCAGGCCTGCCCATTAATGTAATTAATACAATTCAGAGTGCACGTGCTGAGTCAACACAGACACTTTATGCACGTAAATGCTCTTCGAGACCTGGTGTTTAGAGAGAATATCATTCCATATTCCTGTAATATAGCTCAGGTTCTCACTTTTCTGCAAGACCTGCTAGAGAAAGGTCACTCCTTTTCCACAATTAAAGTATTTTTGTCCGCTGTTTCAGCGTGCCATGAGGGATGGGGGGGGATCACCCGGTGCCCACCCTCTCATGATCCGGTTCATGAAGGGCGTGTTGAGAAAAAGGCCTCCGAGCAGAGTTTTAGTCCCCCCAGTGGGATCTAACTCTCGTGCCCACCATTCGAGCCCCGAAAGAGCATTAAAATTGATTTGCTATCTTACAAGACTGCCCTACTCTTAGCTCTGTGTTCTGCGAAGCGTGTGGGTGACCTGTATGTACTGTCAGTCCACCACCTGTGCACTCAGTTTGCTCAGGATGGGTCAAAGGTCATCCTATGCCCAAACCCGGCATATGTGCCTAAAGTCCCAACTTTGAATTACAGAAGCCTGGGCTTTGAACTGTCAGCCTTTCCTGTTCTGACTGCTGAACAGAGGTGCCTAAATGCGCTCTGTCTTGTGCGGGCCTTGAGCATCTATATGGAAAGGACAAGCAGTTGGCGCAAGACCAACCAGCTGTTCGTATGCTTCGCTAAACCTGCAGCAGGCAGGGCCTTGTCAAAACAACGCCTCTCCCACTGGGTTACAGATGCCATTTCTAGATCGTACAGCAGCAAAGGTCAACAAGCACCCAACGGGGTACATGCTCACTCAACCCAAGGGTTGGCTACTTCGTGGGCTTTCTTTAAGGGTGTTTCAGTAGCAGACATCTGTGCAACTGCTAACTGGGCATCTTCTAACACGTTCATAAAACACTACAGCCTGGATGTCACAACTTGTGACGTCACTCAGGCTGTTCTCTCTGCTCAAGAGAGTTGAACGTATTAAGCCCGTCTATTTAGGCCTAAGTCCGCAAAAGCTTGCATTTCCAGGCCGTGAGGGAAAGTTCCATGTTTCACCATAGTGAACTGACTGAAAGGGAACTGGAGGTTATGCACCATAACCAATGTTCCCTGAAGGAAGGGAACAAGGCGCAACACATATTGGCCCTTCCAATGCCTAAGCTCGGCGAAGTGCTTGCAGATGGCGGACGTGAGACGTGCAGCATCCTTTATACCAGGGGAGGCGGAGCCCCTGGTGTCGCTGAAGTCTCACTTGCCTAAAAAGGCGTGATTGTAATGCTTCAGGTGAACTGCGCGAGGGCGCAATTCCCATATGATATGTTGCACCTTGTTCCCTTCAGGGAACATTGGTTATGGTGCATAACCTCCATTTACTACCACATAAAATTTTAGCTAAGTACGTTTAAAAACAGGCCATTTCTGCTCTTGCTTAGCTACAGCAGCCATCTTAAATTGGGCTATCTTCATAAGTTAACTAGAGAAAACGCCTCATGAATTATTTTAGCTGAAAAATGCTCAAAGCAGCTAAATAAAACAACTAGAACAACAGTTGAAATAAGCTCAAATCAGCTAAAGAAAATTGAACTAGAATGACAGCTGAAATGAGCTCAAATCAGCTAAAGAAAACTGAACTAGAACAGCAGCTGAAATTAGCTCAAAGCAGCTAAAGAAAACTTAACTAGAACAACAGCTGAAATGAACTCAGCAGCTAAAGAAAACTGAACTAGAACAACGGCTGAAATGAACTCAAAGCAACTAAAGAAAACTGGACTACCAACAACTGAAATGAGCTCAAAGCAGCTAAAGAAAACTGAAGAACAACAGCTGAAATGAACTCAAGCAGCCAAAGAAAACTGAACTAGAACAACAGCTGAAAGGCAACTAAAGAAAACTGAACTACCAACAACTGAAATGAGCTCAAAGCAGCTAAAGAAAACTGAAGAACAACAGCTGAAATGAACTCAAAGCAGCTAAAGAAAACTGAACTAGAACAACAGCTGAAATGAACTCAAAGCAATAAGAAAACTGAACTAGACCAACAGCTGAAATGAGCTCAAAGCAGCTAAAGAAAACCGAAGAACAACAGCTGAAATGAACTCAAAGCAACTAAAGAAAACTGAACTAGACCAACAGCTGAAATGAGCTTAAAGCAGCTAAAGAAAACTGAACTAGAACAACAGCTGAAATGAGCTTAAAGCAGCTAAAGAAAACTGAACTAGAACAACAGCTGAAATGAGCTTAAATCAGCTAAAGAAAACTGAACTAGAACAACAGCTGAAATGAGCTCAAATCAGCTAAAGAAAACTGAGCTAGACCAACAGCTGAAATGAGCTCAAAGCAGCTAAAGAAAACCGAAGAACAACAGCTGAAATGAACTTAAAGCAACTAAAGAAAACTGAACTAGAACAACAGCTGAAATGAGCTCAAAGCAGCTAAAGAAAACTGAACTAGAACAGCTGAAATGAACTTAAAGCAACTAAAGAAAACTGAACTGACCAACAGCTGAAATGAGCTCAAATCATCTAAAGAAAACTGAAGAACAACAGCTGAAATGAACTCAAAGCAACTAAAGAAAATGGAACTAGACCAACAGCTGAAATGAGCTCAAAGCAGCTAAAGAAAACCGAAGAACAACAGCTGAAATGAACTTAAAACAACTAAAGAAAACTGAACTAGAACAACAGCTGAAATGAGCTCAAAGCAGCTAAAGAAAACTGAACTAGAACAGCTGAAATGAACTCAAAGCAACTAAAGAAAACTGAACTGACCAACAGCTGAAATGAGCTCAAAGCATCTAAAGAAAAACCGAAGAACAAATGCTGAAATGAACTCAAAGCAACTAAAGAAAACTGAACTAGAACAACAGCTGAAATGAGCTCAAAACAGCTAAAGAAAACCGAAGAACAAAAGCTATGAACTCAAAGCAACTAAAGAAAACTGAACTAGACCAACAGCTGAAATTAGCTCAAAGCAGCTAAAGAAAACTGAAGAACAACAGCTGAAATGAACTTAAAGCAACTAAAGAAAACTGAACTAGAACAACAGCTGAAATGAGCTCAAAGCTGCTAAAGAAAACGGAACTAGAACAGCTGAAATGAACTCAAAGCAACTAAAGAAAACTGAACTGACCAACAGCTGAAATGAGCTCAAAGCAACTAAAGAAAACCGAAGAACAACAGCTGAAATGAACTCAAAGCAACTAAAGAAAACTGAACTAGAACAACAGCTGAAATGAACTCAAAGCAACTAAAGAAAACTGAACTAGACCAACAGCTGAAATGAGCTCAAAGCAGCTAAAGAAAACCGAAGAACAACAGCTGAAATGAACTCAAAGCAACTAGGGGCCAAGATGGTGCAGTGGCTAGGGCATCAGACTTGGGATCCGAAGGACCCAGGTTCGAACCCCGGCCACGGCACACCCTGGGGTGTCTATGAGTGCACATCTATTTCCCCAGCTCCCCGGGCGCTGACCACGGCAGCTCACTGCACCACCTGGTAGTGGTTGGGTTAAATGCAGAGACCAATTTCGGCTGTCAAGTATGGGAAACATACACAGATGACAAAAATGTGACATTTATTTATTTTTAAAGAAAACTGAACTAGACCAACAGCTGAAATTAGCTCATAGCAGCTAAAGAAAACCGAAGAACAACAGCTGAAATGAACTCAAAGCAACTAAAGAAAACTGAACTAGAACAACAGCTGAAATGAGCTGAAAGCAACTAAAGAAAACCGAACAACAGCTGAAATGAGCAGTAAAAGAGAGCTCCATTCATTTTGAAAGAGAAAAACATGGCAGACAAAGCTTTATTATATATTTCAAAATATATTTTAAAATATATTTCATTTAAAAAATATAAAATTGCGCAAAAACCAAACGTCCTAGCAGGAAAGTCCAAAATGAGCCGAACGTTCTGATTTATAAATTGTTCAAATGGCACGAAACGTACAGAATTGTTAAGAAAATTGTGTGAAAGCTGTAGATAAAATCCCTCATTGAGCTGTAGACTCAGTGGTTCCTTCATGAGCTTTATTAAAATCTGACCAGTGGCTCACTAAATATTTTGCTAACAGACACCGATAAAAACATCACAGTTTCGGTGTTATAAAAACCACTGAGGTAATGTTAAAGATTAAAAAAAATAATAATACAATGCACAGGTGAGGCAGAAGGCCTCTGTCTCTTTAAAAGCTGGATTGTGCTACAGTACTGAGGAGAGGTGGGGGGGAGAGGAGGGTGGTGGGGGGTAGCTGCAGTGGAACAGTCCTCTCTAATGAACAGGTTTTCTGAGGCAGAAGAGACCTGAGAGCCAGGCAGCAGGAGGAGAGGCAGGCTGTGCGTCAGCCCCAGCTCCACAGGGAAACATGGAGGCGAGCAGGAGCAGACAGGGTGCAGAGAAATGATGCTCCATCAAACAGTCGACCTGAAGGCAGCGCGCCGAGGATAAACCACTTATGGACCCAGTGGATTAAAGACCTGCAGAGAGAAGGAGAGGAGAGCAGAAATTAATCTGTTCACTTGTTTATTTTCAGTGTGTGTGTGTGTCTGCAGGAGGAAGGAGACTGCATTGCTGCTCCATCGCCGAGCGGACGATAAAAAGACAGCAGCATCTTGTAGGGCTTTTTTTTTTTTTTTCCTTCTGATGTTTTGACTCCCTCTGCTTTTTGCATGTCTGAGCGTATGTGACGGTGATGGAGAGGTTCAAAGTGATCACTGAGTCTGACGGATAATCATTTTTGTTTCATGCGGAGGGGCCCTCGCCGGTGATTTAAGGGTTGCAGGGAACTTCTCGGCTCTGCACCCCCAGAGAGGTGGAGGCACCATCAGGTAGGAGGCAGGAGGATAAGTGGGCCTGAGCGAGGAGCAGGAGAGAGTGGGAGGAAGAGTCAGCGTCGTCGACTGTGTAGGAGGCCGGCGGAGCTGCCTGATCGTCGAAACTCCAGCTCGAGAAGGATAATGGATGCTTCAGGCCTCGCTTTGCTCCGCTGTCAGCTGCAGGAGCTACATAGAAGCTGAAGCCCGTGCGAGCCCGCTGGCAGAATGGTGTGAACGCCTCGCCACTGTCCCCCCCGACGCAGCAGTGAGGGCCCACATTTCGTAGTTCTCCTTCCACTGCTCTGATCTTGTTGGAAACCAGAGGTGGCATTTGTCGGTTCGAGTGCGAGTTCTCTCCCTCCCACTCCTGCCTCCTCACCCCTCACCTCTCCAACCTGCAGGCTCAGCTCCGTGGGTCGCCCGCGCAATCAAACTGTCCTTCTTTTCGCTCCCTTTCTTTTCTTTTTCTTTTCTTCTTCTTTTTGTTGAGGCTTCAGGGGAATTGCCAAGACCTGTTACATGCATGTCCACTGGCGGCAGGTTCAACTTTGACGATGGGGGGTCATACTGCGGAGGGTGGGAGGAGGGCAAGGCGCATGGCTTTGGGATCTGCACTGGACCCAAGGGCCAGGGCGAGTACTGCGGCTCCTGGGCCCACGGATTTGAACTGCTGGGCGTCTACACGTGGCCCAGCGGGAACACCTACCAGGGCACCTGGGCACAGGGGAAGAGACACGGCCTGGGGGTGGAGAACAAAGGCCGGTGGGTGTACAAGGGTGAGTGGACGCATGGCTTCAAAGGACGCTACGGCGTCCGAGAGAGCACGGGGACGAGCGGGAAGTACGAGGGGACGTGGAACAACGGGCTGCAGGACGGATATGGGACAGAGACGTACTCAGATGGAGGTAAGAACTATAGAGGACAGATGCACTGTGGGTGTTTTGATGGTTTGTGGGTGAACGCATGTGACGATGTGTGAATTTTGGACATCTTAGAGTGATTGACAGGCCGCATCCAGACGCGCAGTGGGAGGAATGTCTTTACGAGGCTTTTCCTCTCCTGTCCCACGTCTCAACACGACTCACACACAGAAACAAGATGTCACTTCAGGGCAGCTTTGGAATTCAAATCTAACATCAACGACATCCATCCATTTTCTTTAGCCACTTCTCCTATGTGGGTCACAGGGAGCTGGTGTTCGTCTCCAGCAGTCGCTGTGCAAGAGGCGAGGGACACCTGGACATGTCTTCTGTCCATCGCAGGGACACATAGACTCACAACCGTTCACACTTTCACTCACACCGAGCAACAATTAGAGTCACCACTTTACCGGAGTACCCGGAGAAAACCCACGAGGAGAACATGTCAACTCCACTCAGACCGGCAGAGCAGTGACAGCTTTAACCACTGCTGCACCGTGCCATCCCAAACCTCAAACTACATTTATTTAAAATAATAGTTCCTCACAAACCCTCAGCTCGACTGCACAAGAAAACATTGCAGAGGCCTTCCATTCAGGTTGAGATTCAGCCGAAAGAGCCGAGGGCAAAAAAACTAGAGAAGCAAACACTGAGTGCTGAATGACAGCCGAACTCTTCTGAAGAAGCTGAAATGGAGTTGTCATGCTAAAAGAAGCAGAAGACTAGCTAAAGGTAGCTAAACGTAAGCTAAAAGTAGTAAAGCATAAGCTAAAGGATAGCTAAAAGTAGCTAAATTTAACGAAAAATATCAAAACTTGCTAAAAGTAGCAGAAAGGGGGGGGGCTAAAAACTCAAAGAAGCTTAAAAAGATGGCAACAGCTAGTAGCTGAAGCAGATTTCAAGAAGAACAATGTATTTAAAAGAGCTAAAGAGATGTTAGTTATCATGTGAGAAAATATTTGACAAAAATATTTAATCTTTTTGGAAAGTATAAAAGTTATAGCCTGGCCCTCGCCTTCCTGCACAGCTCCGCTCAATTCTCATTTCCCTTCACTGCACAGTCTGGGACTTCTCTCATAGACAACGATTTCTCCGGTAGATTTTTGACCGGACCAATCAGAGAACAGAAGGGGCGGAGTTTTTGGCCCCTAACCCACGCCCCCACCTGTCCCAGCGCAGCCAGCGAGCAGCCGCATGTTCTCATTCAAAGCGATGCAGGACTGTTGTATAAATGACACAAATGTATTAATTTCCCCTTCTTAATCCCTTATCTGGAGTTTTCTTTTGTTTTTTTGGCCAAAAGTCAAGTGTTCGCTCCCTCCTCCTCCTCCTCCTCTCCCTCCGCTGATAAGGAAATGCCCCCACCTGTCCCAGCGCGCAGCCAGCTAGCAGCCGCATGTTCTCATTCAAAGCGATGCAGGACTGTTTTATATGTGACACAAATTTATTAATTTCCCCTTCTTAATCCCTTATCTGGAGTTTTCTTTTGTTTTTTTCCCAAAAGTCAAGTGTTCGCTCCCTCCTCCTCCTCCTCCTCTCCCTCCGCTGAACAAGGAAATGCCTCAGGTTGTCACGAGAGAATTAAAGTCAGGTTTTAAGTTGCTGCCCGAGTCCCATCAGATTTCCTGGTCTTCTGGTGTGTTGGACCAGCGATCCATGGTTTTATTTTATTTTATTAGGACGTTTTATTAACATATAAACACAATATGCAACGGAGCGAGAGAAAATTCAGCAGGAGGCGGAGCTGAAGTCAAGTTCAGCAGACCACGGGGGAGCAGCCATCAGCAGAGGCCACGCCTCCAGCAAGAATTGGTTGTCAATGGAGAAAGTCCAGACCCTTGTCTGAAGCGAAGTGAAGGACAGGGTCTGGTTTTAACCAGGCTATAAAAGTTAGAGAGGCAAGATGGTTTGGGCATGTCCAGAGGAGGGACAGTGGTTTGGACATGTCCAGAGGAGGGACAGTGGGCATATTGGTAGAAGAATGTTAGAAATATAGCTTCTAGGAAAAAGAGATATATGGATGCAGTTAGAGAGGGCATGGAGGTAGCTGTAGTTGGAATGAGGACAGAGACCAGCTACGTTGTATGGTCTGGAGACAGAGACATGGACAAAAAGACAGGAGACAGAACTGGAAGTGGCAGAAATGAAGATGCTGAGGTTCTCCATAGGAGTGACAAGGATGGATACGATCAGGAATGAGATCATCAGAGGTACAGCACATGTTGAACAACTGGGAGATAAAGTTAGAGAGACCAGACTGAGATGCTTTGGACATGTCCAGAGGAGGGACAATAGTTTGGACATGTCCAGAGGAGAGACAGTGGGTATATTGGTAGAAGGATGTTAGAAATGTAGATGCCAGGAAAAAGCCAAAGAGGAGATATATGGATGCAGTTAGAGAGGACATGGAGGTACAGTAGTTGGAGTGAGGACAGAGTGAGATGGAGGAGGATGACTCGCTGTGGCAACACTGAAGAGGGAAAAGCTGAAAGAAGAAGAAGCTACTGCTCCTGAAGTTTGAGTTGGGACCGATCTGGAGCTTGTCAAGCATCAACTCCAGGGGCTCAGCATGATCTAAAAGCGTTCTTTCAGCTGCTCCTTCTGTAGGAGCCTTCACAGCGAGCCGACCCGCATGAAAGACTTGGCTGTTGTTTTATGCTAGATGTATTTCCTGCTCTCACCACAGAGCTACAGAAATCAAATAAGTGTTTTTCGCATTCCAAATTGTAAAATCAGGTTTCTATGAACAGATCTTCGTTTACCTGGCCTGAATAGTTCAACCACCAACACTTTGTGTTGGGAGTTCCTGCCCCGCCTCTTTTGGGGTCCGTGCATTGAAAGGTGTACCAGTGGTCCAAACTGACCCAGGTGACCCTGGCTGGGTCCGTTCACTGGATAGAGAAAATGGACGTGTGGATGTTTTAGTTTTTGGACCGTGAAGGTACCATAGCTCAGTGTTTGACATTAAATGTAAAGCTTGGTGCATAACCAAACACACGGACCTGTTGGTCAGAATCACCCACTTTATTGGACAAAACACATTTAATGAACGTTGAAACTAAAATACAGAAATGTTGGAGCACAGTCTGAAAGTAAACTCTTGTTACAGTTTTTAATTCATTCTTTTCATTTTAAAATTGTCACTGATGTAACGTGGGTATCAAAGTCACATGTTTACCTTAACTTGCTTACAGATCGGCTTCTTTGACGTTTTCAGGCATAGAACAAGGTTCAGCTGATGTAAAAGTCTCGATGGAGGTTCGTCTCCCTCTGCATGAACAGCAACATTTGAGTTTTGTGTGAAGTTTGGTTCATTATTTTAAAACTTAAATGCTTCCATTTTACAGTGATGGTTCACTTATAAATGACTAATAAATAGTTATCACTGCAGTTACAAATTAAGCTGAAAACATTTATTAAACTATGAATAAACAGTTATATTCTCACTTGTATGTTCCGCCCCCCACCCCAAAAAAAATCATCTGTACTCTTCATTCTTCAACTGCATTTTCTTTTTTTTACAAATTAGGTTTTAATGATCAAACGTTTAATCAGTAAGACATGTAAGTATTTGTAGATAGTTTTGTTTTGTCATAAAAAGTTCTTTAGTTTGAGGAGAAATAAATAAACACAACAACTAGCTAAACAAATATCAGAACAAATACAGTATTTTTCAGATTATAAGGCGCATTAAGCGCAACTAAATCATTGTGACGGATTTTTGATCACCATGTACCACATTCATTCAACCTTTATTTATATGTTAATCCCACTGAGCCTCGGGACTCATTTACAAGAGAGACCTGATAAAATCGGTTTGAGGTCAGTAAGCACAACCAGGATTAATTCATAAGGCTCACTGTTGATTTTTGACAAAATGAAAGGATTTTAATTTTGCCTTTAATCACAGCATTTGATCTTAGCAGACAGTCAACCAGCTTTATTTTTATTTCATATATGTTCTTATTAATGTTTATAAAGAGTTTACAAACTCTCTAATATCGTATTTATAAAGCATAAATGATAGTTTTACATAGGAACTCTGATTGTAAAGTTGTACTGTAATGAAGTATGGTGGGTAGTTTATTCATGTCTCATCGTTTGATTTAAATGTTCAGAAGTACTGAGTATTAATTAAACAAATCCACTGGAAATTTAAAACCAGTTCAAATACTGGAACTAGAGAGCACACACCTCCAAGACCCTCCCTCACGCAGTAACTTTGAAACACCCCAGGATCCGGACGGTGATCCGGATCGCCACCAAACCTTTTTGTGACAACCTCAACGTCTCTTGACACAGTTTCGTGAAAATCCCTTCAGAACATTCTGATCAGACGGACTGTGGAACCAACGCTACCGAAAACAGGACCTCCTTGGCTGAGGTAATAAATTAACACTAGAATTTTCCTAGAATATCAAAGGAGTGACTCTCAGCTACTACCACACCCAGTTTCAGCTTGAAGTCCATCAACTCCATAGAGTTGAACCCATTTTAGTGTTGGAAAAGGCTCGTTTTGAACCAACCAAAGGTTAATTAGTCCTCGAGTTACGACGGAGATCCGTTCCTACACTACGTCGTAACTCGAATTTCAACGTAACTCGAAACATACGTCCAAACTGCACCGTACAGTACTGTATTTTACCAAGCACTTAGCCTATCCTAACACAGTACCCTACATAATTATCAAAAAACACATACTGTACAGTACATTACAGAGCCATAATGAAGGGGAAAAAAGAGTTAATTTCCTACTCTGAATGTTGGTGAAGCCATTTCGTCCTCCCTCCCTCCTCCGGATTCTGCATTCGTTTACGTTGTAAAACCGCCGTCCATAAAACAGCTACTTTTCCACAGCTGCTGCCTGTCCAGCTTGGTCCAACAAGTTTTGTTTTGTTTTTTGAATGTCCAGAGGACCACACTTAGCTTTTTTAGAGTACAGGCAGCTGTAGCCTCCACAGCTAGCAAAACCGGAAACCGCGTAAATCAGCTTCAAAATAAATAAAAAAATCTATTTTTTTTATTTTTATGGGAGGTGCGTCGTAACCGTGAAACGTCGTAACTCGAGGCTGTCATAAGTTGAGGACTACCAAATAGTTGTACACAATTATCCACTGATTACTTCCTGAAAGTTTCTTTACAGTTCATCCAGTGGTTCATGAGATATTTTACTAACAAGCACACACAAGCAGTATAACTGCCAGCCTTCCATGGTGGCAGGCGATAATAAAATTCATATTTGACCATAAAAACTTTATTTCCATCTCTAAAACCAGTCACTTCATGCCTAATACGTATTTGGTCATAGTTCTTGTTTGATCTAGTATACAACTTTTATAATGATCATTTTATAAAAAATAGTACTGTGCTGTTATTTATTAATTATTTTTTTGTTATTTTTTTGTTGTTGTCTTTTTTTTAATAGATTATCATAAAAGTATAATAATTCACCTAAAGGACATTTCGTTTGTGAACTGATTTGAATCAACTTGGAATCGGATTTGATTCACCGTTAACGAAACGCGCTCTGACATAAAAACGCTGCTCGTAGAAAGGCAGCTAAAGCCTCGTTACGTAAGTCAACAAGCGCAGGCCGTCTCCGTGCACGGCAGACAGAGCCCGTCCTGATCGCCTTGCTGAAGCCACACGGCAGACCTGCTCGTGGGCTTGATTTGGGTCAGAACTGCAGAGGTCAGCGCGATTCGTGAGCAGCCAGGTGGGCTGGATGGACAAACCAACAAGGCAGCGGTTAGATAATGAAAAGACGCATGGCTTGCTGGGTGATTATTCTGATGATTATAGGAGCTACTCTCTAATCAGATGAGTGAGATCATTACAGAGGGAACGGGACAGACAAGTGTGGCCGTGTTGGACCCACACATGATAAGCAGCCAGTGTTGCAGCTCCACAGTGTCCTGATAAAACCACTTCTTTCTATAAATCTGAGATCATAACTCTGTTTGGTATCAAAGCCCCTTAAGTGGAGCGAGTCGTCTACAGCAAGATGAAAGGTCCAGCGTTCTTTAAAGGAATGCATGTCGCCCGCCAGCTTCCATGCTGGAAATCTAAAGCAAGAATCTGTCACGAGAAATGGTGCGTTTGTTCAAATCGCAGCTAGATAGATAGATAGATAGATAGATAGATAGATAGATAGATAGATAGATAGATAGATAGATAGATAGATAGATAGATGATAGATAGATAGATAGATAGATAGATAGATAGATAGATAGATAGATAGATAGATAGATAGATAGATAGATAGATAGATAGATAGATAGATAGATAGATAGATAGATAGATAGATAGATAGATAGATAGATAGATAGATAGATAGATTGATTGATTGATTGATTGATTGATTGATTGATTGATTTGTCCCCGTAGGGAAATTAGTTTGCAACATTGTCAGCAGGCATTGACATAAAGGACATACTTATACAAACATGACATTAACATCCATCATTACAGCAAAGACGTTTCAGCTCAGTAATTCATGATATGTTTGTATTATTTAATGATTTAATTGCTTGTGGTATGAAAGAAAATTTTGTTCTGTTTCTTGAGAATAAAGGAAGGCCGTACCTTCGCCCTGAAGGAAGCAACTCAAATGAGGATCTTAGGGGATGTGTGTCGTCTGCTATAATCTTGTTTGCCTTCCTCATAACTCTGTCCATGTATATGTTTTCCATACTTGGCAGAGTGGTCCCTAACAGTTTGCTGGCTGTAGTTACTATACTTCTCAATGATTTCTTCTGAGCCTCTGTAGCATTGCCAAACCAACAGATGTTACAAAACGTTAAAATACCTTCAATAAAAGCAGAATAAAACATTAAAAGCATTGAGTTATTGACTCTAAAAAATATACTGAAATATTTTAGCTCAGTATCTGTAAAACAGGCTAAATCATAGGATAGTTGGCTGTGGCGGCCATCTTGAACTGGGTTGACTCAGTCTGTAGATGTGCATCCCATGATAACTTTCTGGGAGTTACATTAAAATATGCCCACGTTCATGAGATATTTAGCTAACAGACAGACACATTTGACTCTGATAGTTAGAGTCACACGGTATGTTGCGTTGAAGATGACTCAACTACAAAGTACTACCACACCAACTTATAGTTCAGCTTCTGTCAGCGATATAAGACGAACATAACGTGGAAGGTATGTATCTTGTGTTGGGCGGCACGGTGGCACAGTTGGTAGAACTGCTGCCTCTCAGTGAGCAGGCTGCCCTGGACCAAATCCTGGCCGGAGGGCTTTCTGAGTGGAGTTTGCATGTTCTCTCCATGCATGCATGTTAGGTTTTTATTTATTTATTTATTGAAATTTATTCATTTCATTAAAATCAAGTCAACAACTAAAAAAATAAAAACACACATTCAAAATAAAATGAAAGGCAGCAGATGAAGAAAAATCTTATAATCTCTGCCCCTTTTTACCCAAATATACTCACAACAATAATTTACCAAAGAACAAAGTTAACTACATCACCAAGTTAAAGACTACCGGTACATCAACTCCGACAACGATTCATATAAATTCTTATGCTATTTTTCATATTCTTAATTAAAAAAAAAATCACTTTTAACTAGTGCTGGGCGATATGGAAAAAAATCATATATCACGATATGGACTTTTTTATGTTGCAATAACAATATATATCACGATATACCACAATTAATTTAGTATTTGGTTTGTGTTGTGGTTTGGTTGTGTTGGCGTCGGGCGAGGGAACGGCGTTGTGACAAAGTTAGCAGATTACCGTTTTCTGCTCCGTGTCAGACTTCTTGAATCCAAAATGTACCCAAATAACAGACGTTCCCCCTCTTTTTGGTAAAAGTTCTTCTTCTTGGGCTGCCTGTGCAGCTGTTTCTCCGGCTTCATGCCCCTGCGTCTCCATTGCTCTCGAGTTTAACAACGTAAAGCATGTGTCGCAAACCCGCGCGTGCATCAAACATAAAGCAGCGCTGTCATGTCGCAAAACCACAATATGAAGCTTCTTTGCGAAAGTTATTTTTTAATTCTTATTTATCACATATATAAACTGAGTTCAAGCAAAGTGACAACACCACCTACTTTATTTATTTGCATGAATAATTAATAAAATTATTTTATAAACGATAGAGACGATAGAAGGCAAGTAGCACGATAGACACGTTTCTATCGTCCTCACGATATACATTGTCATATCGCCCAGCACTACTTTTAACAATCTCTTAAATATATAAATATATACCGAGATCTTTTCTTCCAGACCATTCCACAATCTTATTCCCTGAATTATTGTACACCGCTCCTTCTAACTGGTACGAAAACAATAAGTACTCTCCCTTTTAACAAAATGTACTTGTATATTTACAGGCAATATCTTTTTATGAGCCCTATACATAAATAGCAAAATGCTATAATCAACCAAATCATAGAACTTCAATATCTTTAGTTTATAAAACAATATGTTTGATGGATATCTATAATTTTTTTTCTGGTAATAATTCTTACTGCTCTTTTTTGTACAGTAAAAATAGGATTTGTAATCGTTTACTGGTTCGTAGGTTGATCGGTCACTCTAAATTGTCTCTAGGTGTGAGTGAGAGAGTGAATGGTTGTTTGTCTCCATGTGTCCCTATGGACTGGAGACCTGTCCAGGTTGTCCCCTGCCTCTCACACAGTGATAGCTGGGCACGGGAACCAGTGACCCTCGTGACTCGAAAAGGAGCGAGTAAAGATAATGGATGGCTCTTGTGTTCTTTAAAACCTTAGAGCAGGTTTTGTGTTTGATGATTTCTTCAGTGTGGATCTCATGGGATCACTGACTGTTAAGATCATTTCACTTTTTTGTGATGAGATGGTGAATTAGTTGACAGATTCATGACCTCTTCATGTCGTGACTCCTGAACCAGGGACTGGGGCAGCTCCGGGTTGTGAAGCTTCCCTTCATTGATGGGTTCTGTGCACGCTCATATCACATGCAAAGTACAAGCCGATTGATTTTTAAACTTTATTTAGATATTTCTACCTGGATTATTGAGTTTGCGTCAGGATACAAGCCGACTGGTTCGTGGGTTTGAGTTTGCACGCACGTCCTGCTTTGTTCCACTCTTGCCACGACTTCTGCAGACGCTTGTGCTCTGTTGAACTTGTGACCTGCCACAGCGTTTATTAAACCTCCACAAAAGACAATTCTCTCGTTCAATTACCGAGCCCACCGTTATTTGGAAAACAACTCCTGCCAGCAGCATCGTCTTGTAGCTCCTGCTGTCGGTGGTAAAAAAAAAAAAAACGCCTTTAAATGTGATCAATTTTATAATTTTACCAATATTTTCTGCATTCCTTCTTTATTTTATAGTATTTTAGCCTTAGCAGGGCAGTTTATACAACGCTGACGTTTGTTTATATCTGTATCCCATGCATGCAGTGAGAAATTGGACAATTTTGACCGTATTATGGTCTGCATATTTTTATAAAGGTAGTCCTCGACTTACGACGGAGATCCATTCCTACGCTGCGTCGTAACCCGAATTTCGACGTAAGTCGGAACATACGTAAATACTTCACCTTATATGTACAGTACCTGTACTGTATTTTACCAAGCACTCACCCCGGCTTTACACTACCTGCGGTCCGTGTGCGCTCCGCCACGCAGGTCGCAGCTGAGCGAGTCCAATTTCCACTGCCTCTGCTCAGCTCAGGTCCGCCTGGATGCGCTGCTCCGAGACGCATGCGCGGGAATTACGAGATAGCGCGATAAATCAAGTGATAAATAATGAAGTCAGAACAAAACAATTCATTCGGTGGAAGACGGAGGAGAACAGTAGAGAGACTGCTGCTTTGATCTTCTCTCGTAAATGAGCTACATGGTTCGAGCAACAGGAAGTGATGTTTACATTTCAGAATAAAATACTTTTTATTTATTTATTTCTTGTATTGCGTTTGTAGGCGTAGTCATAGTCATAAATATAATAGTTTAGTCATAGAATAGTCATAAATGATAGTTTGACAGCATTTTTGTACAAATAAATCCGTATAGAGCTAGGATTAGTCCGCCCGTGGTGATTTTATTTTGTAAATACGGAAGTTGTGCTCGTTCCTTTTCCTGTTGGTGCGATGTAATCTTCAAAAGTTGACTCCGGCACAGCTCCGTCATCCGGCAGAAATAGAAAAATTTCTAATTTTGACGGAGTGCCGTGCGCACGCCGCCGCTCGCCGCCGCCGTGTGGAGCCAGTGTACTTTATCTCATTGATTATAATGGCTGCGTATTTGCTGCGGAGGTCGGACCGGAGCGGGGCGGAGACGTAACGCAAGATGTGTAAAGCTGGGGTAACTCAGGAGCCAGACAGAAGGAGAAATCACACACAAAACAGGCTCTAGAGAAATGTGGATATCCTAACTGGGCCTTCCTGAAAGCAGAGAAGAAACCCAAACAGGACTCTAGCCAGCCATCAGGTGAAAAGAAGGAACCCAGACCCAGACCAGTGGTCATTCCGTATGTTGCGGGAGTTTCAGAGACATTGAGACGTTTATTTTCTAAACACAACGTCCCAGTGGCTTTTAAACCCCAAAATACATTACGGCAAAGACTGGTTCATCCCAAAGATCCAGTCCCCCGGCACAAACAGAGTAATATTGTGTATGCTGTTCAGTGTCAGGAGGGCTGTGATCAGTCTTACATCGGGGAAACTAAACAGCCACTGGCCAAAAGGATGGCCCAGCACAGAAGATCAACATCATCAGGTCAGGACTCTGCGGTCTACACTCATCTCCAGGCCAGCGGTCACTCTTTCAGGGATGAAGATGTTCACATCCTTGATAGAGAGGAACAATGGTTTGAGAGAGGAGTAAAGGAGGCCATCTTTGTGAAAAGAAACCGTCCATCATTAAACAGAGGTGGAGGCCTCCGGGTTCAACTGTCCCCCACTTACAATGCTGTTATTGCTAGTATCACTCAGCCCTCTGTGAATAGCAAACAACCATCAGGGTGTTAACGATCCATCGTCAGGCTGATGGTCCTCCTTGCTCATGTGAGCAACTGGTTTCAGGCTGTCATCAGCCAACTGGTTCATCCACTTTGGAAGGGTGCTATTTATAAGACTGAGCTGAATACAGCACCTCAGACTGAGGAAGTCTTTCGGACGAAAGACGAAACGTTTCTCCAGTTTTTTTTGCTTTGTTTTGTTTTTGTTTTTTGTTTTTTTTTAATGTCCAGAGGACCAGACTTAGCTTTTTTTAGATATTTCAAGAGGTAACAGATCACAAATGATCTCCCAAAATAACCTGAGATTGTTCATAAGGTCATCTGTACAGTTTGACTCAAACATCTAAAACTACATCCACTATGACCAGATGTTCTGATGAGTTCAAGGAATGTTAGACCTTTAATCTCCTTAACACATTCAACTTTAATGAATTTACACTATTTTATAAGTCTCACCATAAGGCTGTTATTAATATCTGAATGTAAAAAATGACTAAATAATTTAAAATGATAAACATCATGACATAAAGCTGCTTCCTGTAAGTTCTTCCATTGCATGTGTTTACTTTGATTGTGGATTTCTGTGCACACAGTGCAGGGTTCATCAGAAACCAAACATGGAGCCAACTAATGAAGTAACATGGAGCCAGACAAAACACTCAGAAGAAACATATTACAATTAATATGACATATTTTACATTCACACAGCAATACTTTACACAGCTGTAGTAGAAACGTAGTTTTTGAGGGAATTGTGTTGCTGGATCCACATTTATCCAGTCAGGTAGTGTTCTAGTGTTTAGTTTGATACAAAGAACATTTCTGACTGGATTCACCTGCATCTTGACCTTAAAGGTTCAAACAGATCATTGTTTCATTTATTTACACACAATTCTCTTGAAGAGTCAAATGTGATTGTGAACTTTATCACTTATTTGAATTACATTCAGTCTTTTCATGTCTCAGCTCAACAATCAGATATTATTTGTCTCCTATTCACCTTCTTAACAACCTTTGTAGTTTAATATTATTATCTTCAAAGTGAACAATGTTTAGTCACTTACTTGTTTAATAATAATGAATAAGTCTATTAGAAATTTGAAATAAAAACTTCAGGACCAAACCTGATGCAGTCAGTATCTGTTGACTCATTCCTCTTTATTTATGATTTCCAGTTTTGATCTTTCAAAACTGATGGCTGGAACATCTGGAAAGTCTGCATCACTTCTCTGACAATCTAAAAATATATAAACCATAAGAAAAGGTACAAACAGTTAACAAGTAACAAAAGTCCTACAGATGAAGTTTCACAAACTTTAAAGTTAAAAACTATCACAACAACGTCCCAGCAGCTATTTCCATCCTTTTGGAGCGGCTGCAGCACGACGCCTCCTTTCTATTTAACGTCCACACAATCACATTTTTCTGACACGCTCTCCTTAATGTCAGCTCAACTCTGTTGCAGCTTTTAATAGAATTAGTAAATATTTTAAACAAATTGTTCAAGAAACACAAGCTGTAGGAACTGATTTGAACATCATCAAGTAAATATTCTAATTACAATTAAAATAACAATGAGCAACATTTAAATGAATTTTACTGACTTATTTTCTATTAGACTTTAACAGTGAGTGTGATAACTGACTGTATTTTAATAACATGAACGTTATGATCAGTTGACTTAGATAAATGTGGGTTTTTAAACAAATCAAAACCAATTAGTATTTTGAAGTAAATGAAGTTTAATGATTTAGAAAATGTATTTTATAAAAAAAGAGAAAGCTGTAGAAACATTTGATGTTTAATAAATGTAGCAGGACGACTTCAACTGTTCAAAAACTTTGTAGGTCCATAACACAAGGAACACGTGTCGTCCTTACTCTGGCATGATGTGTCGAACTCAAGTTGTTACTAAATCTCTTTCAAAATGATCAGGAAGAAGTTTGAATATTCATTTAGTTTCAGTGAAAAAACATTTATGTGTAATGTACGCATGTTCCTGAATAAAACTGGAATAAAATGTGCATCTGTCCTTCATGGCCATAACAGCAACTAAAATCATTTTAAAACCATTTCACCATTTATAATTCAGAGTTATACTTTTCTCCTCTGTTTGTTAATAAATACTTACCTAAATGTTTTTGCAGGTTTTGAATTGTCTTCTGCTGAACTTGATCCACCATAAAGACTGTGTGGTTCACAGAGTTTCTGCACAAATCAAAATATGAAACTTTAAATTAAAATGTTCTCAGAGAACAATAAGTATAATTTTTATGCACACTAACCAGAAACCTCCAGTGATTTTGGTCGACATGGACAAATAACACAAAGCTCTTGTAATTCTCAAAATTTACCAGTAAAAATAAACACTGGATGTTAAAATGATATAAATGTTATTTCTGAAATTAATGTACAATTTTAACTGTTAGTTTTCCAAATGGTTATTGTTGCTTAAAAATATTAAACATATAAACAATTTTAAATTAAACATTCCTGTTTTTACTTGAACTATGCTGCATTTCAATGAGACAAACTTTCTGCACAGTAATGATGTGATTAGTGGTAAAGTCGTACTTATCCTCACTGTTTCTACAACATCCTGAAGAACGAGCAACAAACACAGCAACTTAGGGAAAATTACATGGAAAATGTCCAATTTTGGAGGGCCATTATTTTGAAATTCCACTTGAGATCTTGGTGACATTTGGTGAGCAACATCTGGAGATGTTCTACAGTCAGCCTGAAGTGAGACTGGTCACTGGAAACTAAGAGTTTTGTTTTAATATTAATGGAAACTTCAGGGAAAACAATTTAACATTCTCACATAATGAACATATAAATAACCACAAAACAGAGACA
This sequence comes from Garcialebias charrua, assembly GCA_038048925.1. NCBI lineage: Eukaryota > Metazoa > Chordata > Actinopteri > Cyprinodontiformes > Rivulidae > Garcialebias > Garcialebias charrua. The sequence goes on along the minus strand of JBBPBX010035845.1, from coordinate 8,190 downwards.
AAAGTTTAATATTATGGATCTATATTCACAGGAGGACATTAAAAATCATTTCTGAACATAGACCAGAAAGAATGACTTCAATCATCTAGAGTCAAAACATGAAAAAAAACATTGGAGTTTTTTTATTTATTTAACTTAGCAACACAAAACGTTCTCTACTCTTTGGATATGGGGGCGACATTCAAACTTTTAGTGGAAACAGCTGAGCAGGAATGTTGGTCCCATTACAGCTTCCAGTGCTAACATGTGTTTTATGTACAGAGTTTGTACCAACAGGAGACACACAACAGCTTTTATTTTGAAAGAACCTCGCAAGCGTGACTATGTAATTCATGGTGTTAGCGCGTGCACAACCAATCCGCGTGAGCGCTGACTTTTAGAAGTGGAGGCTGCTGGACCGAAGTATAATATTGAACAATTTTACTAGAAATGACAACCATACCTGTTAGAGAACAAACATGTGGTTGGTGGAGGTCTGACGTGAAGCTCCTGCTCCTACACAGAAAAACACACACACAGTCACGAGACTAGATTATCCAAGCACGTGACAACGAGACGTAGCTGCTAACAGCTACACATGCTAACAGCTACACATGCTAACAGCTACACATGCTAACAGCTACAGATGCTAACAGCTACACATGCTAACAGCTACACATGCTAACAGCTACAGATGCTAACAGCTACAGATGCTAACAGCTACAAGATGCTAACAGCTACACATGCTAACAGCTACACATGCTAACAGCTACACATGCTAACAGCTACACATGCTAACAGCTACACATGCTAACAGCTACATATGCTAACAGCTACAGATACTAACAGTTACACATGCTAACAGCTACAAATGCTAACAGCTACACATGCTAACAGCTGCAGATGCTAACAGCTGCAGATGCTAACAGCTGCAGATGCTAACAGCTGCAGATGCTAACAGCTGCAGATACTGACATCTACAGATGCTAACAACTACAGATGCTAACAGTGACAGATGCTAACAGCTACAGATGTTAAAAACTACAGATACTAACAGCTACAGATGTTAACAGCTACAGATGTTAACAGCTACAAATGCTAACAACTACAGATGTTAACAGCTACAGATGGTAACAGCTACAGATATTAAAAGCTACAGACGTTAACAGCTACAGATGTTAACAGCTACAAATGCTAACAGCTACAGATGTTAACAGCTACAGACGTTAACAGCTACAGACGTTAACAGCTACAGACGTTAACAGCTACAGACGTTGACAGCTACAGACGTTGACAGCTACAGACGTTAACAGCTACAGATGTTAACAGCTACAGACGCTAACAGCTACATATGTTAACAGCTACAGACGCTAACAGCTACAAATGCTAACAGCTACAAATGCTAACAGTTACAGATGTTAACAGCTACAGCTGTTAACAGCTACAGATGTTAACAGCTACATATGTTAACAGCTACAAATGCTAACAGCTACAGATGTTAACAGCTACAGACGTTAACAGCTACAGACGTTAACAGCTACAGACGTTAACAGCTACAGACGTTAACAGCTACAGACGTTAACAGCTACAGACGCTAACAGCTACAGATGTTAACAGCTACAGATGTTAACAGCTACAGATGTTAACAGCTACAGATGTTAACAGCTACAGACGTTAACAGCTACAGACGTTAACAGCTACAGATGTTAACAGCTACAGAAGCTAACAGCTACAGACGTTAACAGCTACAGACGTTAACAGCTACAGACGTTAACAGCTACAGATGTTAACAGCTACAGATGTTAACAGCTACAGATGTTAACAGCTACAGATGTTAACAGCTACAGACGCTAACAGCTACAGATGTTAACAGCTACAGACGTTAACAGCTACAGACGTTAACAGCTACAGATGTTAACAGCTACAGATGTTAACAGCTACAGACGCTAACAGCTACAGACGTTAACAGCTACAGATGTTAATAGCTACAGATGTTTACAGCTACAGACGTTAACAGCTACAGATGTTAACAGCTACAGATGCTAACAGCTACAGATGTTAACAGCTACAGATGCTAACAACTACAGATGTTAACAGCTACAGACGTTAACAGCTACAGACGTTAACAGCTACAGGTGTTAACAGCTACAGACGCTATCAGCTACAGATGTTAACAGCTACAGACGCTAACAGCTACAGATGTCAACAGCTACAAATGCTAACAGTTACAGATGTTAACAGCTACAGATGCTAACAGCTACAGATGTTAACAACTACAAATGCTAACAGCTACAGATGTTAACAGCTACAGATGTTAACAGCTACAGACGTTTACAGATACAGAAGTTAACAGCTACAGATTTTAACAGCTACAGATGTTAACAGCTACAGACGCTAACAGCTACAGACGCTAACAGCTACAGATGTTAACAGCTACAGATGTTAACAGCTACAGATGTTAACAGCTACAGACGTTAACAGCTACAGATGTTAACAACTACAGACGCTAACAGCTACAGACGTTAACAGCTACAGATGTTAACAGCTACAGCTACAGACTTTAACAGCTACAGACGTTAACATTAACAGCTACAGACGCTAACAACTACAGATGTTAACAGCTACAGATGTTAACAGCTACAGATGTTAACAGCTACAGACGTTAACAGCTGAGCTACAGACGTTAACAGCTACAGACGTTAACAGCTACAGATGTTAACAGCTACAAGCTACAGATGTTAACAGCTACAGACGCTATCAGCTACACACGCTAACAGCTACACACGTTAACAGCTACACATGTTAACAGCTACACATGCTAACAGCTACAGATGTTAACAGCTACAGATGTTAACAGCTACAGATGTTAACAGCTACAGATGTTAACAGCTACAGACGCTAACAGCTACAGACGCTAACAGCTACAGACGCTAACAGCTACAGATGTTAACAGCTACAGATGTTAACAGCTACAGATGTTAACAGCTACAGACGTTAACAGCTACAGATGTTAACAGCTACAGACGCTAACAGCTACAGACGTTAACAGCTGCAGATGTTAACAGCTACAGACGCTAACAGCTACAGACGTTAACAGCTACAGACGTTAACAGCTACAGATGTTAAAAGCTACAGATGTTAACAGCTACAGATGCTAACAGCTACAGACGTTAACAGCTACAGACGTTAACAAATACAGATGTTAACAGCTACAGACGTTAACATTAACAGCTACAGACGCTAACAACTACAGATGTTACCAACTACAGATGTTAACAGCTACAGATGTTAGCTACAGATGTTAACAGCTACAGATGTTAACAGCTACAGACGTTAACAGCTGAGCTACAGATGTTAACAGCTACAGATGTTAACAGCTACAGATGTTAACAGCTACAGACGTTAACAGCTACAGATGTTAACAGCTACAAGCTACAGATGTTAACAGCTACAGACGCTATCAGCTACACACGCTAACAGTTACACATGTTAACAGCTACACATGTTAACAGCTACACATGTTAACAGCTACACATGTTAACAGCTACATATGTTAACAGCTACAGATGCTAACAGCTACAGATGTTAACAACTACAGATGCTAACAACTACAGATGCTAACAACTACAGATGTTAACAGCTACAGACGTTAACAGCTACAGACGTTAACAGCTACAGACGCTAACAGCTACAGATGTTAACAGCTACAGACGCTAACAGCTACAGATGTTAACAGCTACAGACGCTAACAGCTACAGATGTCAACAGCTACAAATGCTAACAGTTACAGATGTTAAGCTACAGATGCTAACAGCTACAGATGTTAACAACTACAAATGCTAACAGCTACAGATGTTAACAACTACAAATGCTAACAGCTACAGATGTTAACAGCTACAGATGTTAACAGCTACAGACGTTAACAGCTACAGACGTTAACAGCTACAGATGATAACAGCTACAGATGTTAACAGCTACAGATGTTAACAGCTACAGATGTTTACAGCTACAGATGTTAACAGCTACAGATGTTAACAGCAACAGACGCTAACAGCTACAGACGCTAACAGCTACAGACGCTAACAGCTACAGACGCTAACAGCTACAGATGTTAACAACTACAGACGCTAACAGCTACAGACGTTAACAGCTACAGATGTTAACAGCTACAGCTACAGACTTTAACAGCTACAGACGTTAACATTAACAGCTACAGACGCTAACAACTACAGATGTTAACAGCTACAGATGTTAACAGCTACAGATGTTAACAGCTACAGACGTTAACAGCTGAGCTACAGACGTTAACAGCTACAGACGTTAACAGCTACAGACGTTAACAGCTACAGACGTTAACAGCTACAGACGTTAACAGCTACAGATGTTAACAGCTACAGACGCTAACAGCTACAGATGTTAACAGCTACAGACGTTAACAGCTACAGACGTTAACAGCTACAGATGTTAACAGCTACAGATGTTAACAGCTACAGACGTTAACAGCTACAGATGTTAACAGCTACAGATGTTAACAGCTACAGATGTTAACAGCTACAGACGTTAACAGCTACAGATGTTAACAGCTACAGATGTTAACAGCTACAGACGTTAACAGCTACAGATGTTAACAGCTACAGACGTTAACAGCTACAGACGTTAACAGCTACAGATGTTAACAGCTACAGATGCTAACAGCTACAGATGTTAACAGCTACAGATGCTAACAACTACAGATGTTAACAGCTACAGACGTTAACTGCTACAGACGTTAACAGCTACAGGTGTTAACAGCTACAGACGCTATCAGCTACAGATGTTAACAGCTACAGACGCTAACAGCTACAGATGTCAACAGCTACAAATGCTAACAGTTACAGATGTTAACAGCTACAGATGCTAACAGCTACAGATGTTAACAACTACAAATGCTAACAGCTACAGATGTTAACAGCTACAGATGTTAACAGCTACAGACGTTTACAGATACAGAAGTTAACAGCTACAGATTTTAACAGCTACAGATGTTAACAGCTACAGACGCTAACAGCTACAGACGCTAACAGCTACAGATGTTAACAGCTACAGATGTTAACAGCTACAGATGTTAACAGCTACAGACGTTAACAGCTACAGATGTTAACAACTACAGACGCTAACAGCTACAGACGTTAACAGCTACAGATGTTAACAGCTACAGCTACAGACTTTAACAGCTACAGACGTTAACATTAACAGCTACAGACGCTAACAACTACAGATGTTAACAGCTACAGATGTTAACAGCTACAGATGTTAACAGCTACAGACGTTAACAGCTGAGCTACAGACGTTAACAGCTACAGACGTTAACAGCTACAGATGTTAACAGCTACAAGCTACAGATGTTAACAGCTACAGACGCTATCAGCTACACACGCTAACAGCTACACACGTTAACAGCTACACATGTTAACAGCTACACATGCTAACAGCTACAGATGTTAACAGCTACAGATGTTAACAGCTACAGATGTTAACAGCTACAGATGTTAACAGCTACAGACGCTAACAGCTACAGACGCTAACAGCTACAGACGCTAACAGCTACAGATGTTAACAGCTACAGATGTTAACAGCTACAGATGTTAACAGCTACAGACGTTAACAGCTACAGATGTTAACAGCTACAGACGCTAACAGCTACAGACGTTAACAGCTGCAGATGTTAACAGCTACAGACGCTAACAGCTACAGACGTTAACAGCTACAGACGTTAACAGCTACAGATGTTAAAAGCTACAGATGTTAACAGCTACAGATGCTAACAGCTACAGACGTTAACAGCTACAGACGTTAACAAATACAGATGTTAACAGCTACAGACGTTAACATTAACAGCTACAGACGCTAACAACTACAGATGTTACCAACTACAGATGTTAACAGCTACAGATGTTAGCTACAGATGTTAACAGCTACAGATGTTAACAGCTACAGACGTTAACAGCTGAGCTACAGATGTTAACAGCTACAGATGTTAACAGCTACAGATGTTAACAGCTACAGACGTTAACAGCTACAGATGTTAACAGCTACAAGCTACAGATGTTAACAGCTACAGACGCTATCAGCTACACACGCTAACAGTTACACATGTTAACAGCTACACATGTTAACAGCTACACATGTTAACAGCTACACATGTTAACAGCTACATATGTTAACAGCTACAGATGCTAACAGCTACAGATGTTAACAACTACAGATGCTAACAACTACAGATGCTAACAACTACAGATGTTAACAGCTACAGACGTTAACAGCTACAGACGTTAACAGCTACAGACGCTAACAGCTACAGATGTTAACAGCTACAGACGCTAACAGCTACAGATGTTAACAGCTACAGACGCTAACAGCTACAGATGTCAACAGCTACAAATGCTAACAGTTACAGATGTTAAGCTACAGATGCTAACAGCTACAGATGTTAACAACTACAAATGCTAACAGCTACAGATGTTAACAACTACAAATGCTAACAGCTACAGATGTTAACAGCTACAGATGTTAACAGCTACAGACGTTAACAGCTACAGACGTTAACAGCTACAGATGATAACAGCTACAGATGTTAACAGCTACAGATGTTAACAGCTACAGATGTTTACAGCTACAGATGTTAACAGCTACAGATGTTAACAGCAACAGACGCTAACAGCTACAGACGCTAACAGCTACAGACGCTAACAGCTACAGACGCTAACAGCTACAGATGTTAACAACTACAGACGCTAACAGCTACAGACGTTAACAGCTACAGATGTTAACAGCTACAGCTACAGACTTTAACAGCTACAGACGTTAACATTAACAGCTAAAGACGCTAACAACTACAGATGTTAACAGCTACAGATGTTAACAGCTACAGATGTTAACAGCTACAGACGTTAACAGCTGAGCTACAGACGTTAACAGCTACAGACGTTAACAGCTACAGCTACAGACGTTAACAGCTGAGCTACAGACGTTAACAGCTACAGACGTTAACAGCTACAGATGTTAACAGCTACAGACGCTAACAGCTACAGATGTTAACAGCTACAGACGTTAACAGCTACAGACGTTAACAGCTACAGATGTTAACAGCTACAGATGTTAACAGCTACAGACGCTAACAGCTACAGACGTTAACAGCTACAGATGTTAACAGCTACAGATGTTAACAGCTACAGATGTTAACAGCTACAGATGTTAACAGCTACAGACGCTAACAGCTACAGATGTTAACAGCTACAGACGTTAACAGCTACAGACGTTAACAGCTACAGACGTTAACAGCTACAGATGTTAACAGCTACAGATGTTAACAGCTACAGATGTTAACAGCTACAGATGTTAACAGCTACAGACGCTAACAGCTACAGATGTTAACAGCTACAGACGTTAACAGCTACAGACGTTAACAGCTACAGATGTTAACAGCTACAGATGTTAACAGCTACAGACGCTAACAGCTACAGACGTTAACAGCTACAGATGTTAATAGCTACAGATGTTTACAGCTACAGACGTTAACAGCTACAGATGTTAACAGCTACAGATGCTAACAGCTACAGATGTTAACAGCTACAGATGCTAACAACTACAGATGTTAACAGCTACAGACGTTAACAGCTACAGACGTTAACAGCTACAGGTGTTAACAGCTACAGACGCTATCAGCTACAGATGTTAACAGCTACAGACGCTAACAGCTACAGATGTCAACAGCTACAAATGCTAACAGTTACAGATGTTAACAGCTACAGATGCTAACAGCTACAGATGTTAACAACTACAAATGCTAACAGCTACAGATGTTAACAGCTACAGATGTTAACAGCTACAGACGTTAACAGATACAGAAGTTAACAGCTACAGATGTTAACAGCTACAGATGTTAACAGCTACAGACGTTAACAGCTACAGATGTTAACAGCTACAGATGTTAACAGCTACAGATGTTAACAGCTACAGACGTTAACAGCTACAGATGTTAACAGCTACAGACGTTAACAGCTACAGATGTTAACAGCTACAGATGTTAACAGCTACAGACGTTAACAGCTACAGATGTTAACAGCTACAGACGTTAACAGCTACAGATGTTAACAGCTACAGACGTTAACAGCTACAGATGTTAACAGCTACAGACGTTAACAGCTACAGATGTTAACAGCTACAGATGTT
>JBBPBX010035844.1:0-31826 GCA_038048925.1 Garcialebias charrua | reverse complement strand
TAAACGTACAACAAAGACAGTTTCACTTGACTGACTTGTACATAAGGTTGTTGTTTGGCTTGAAGCACAGTGATATTTTTTGTTTGTTTCATTTTTAGAGTAAAGTGTCAGTTCGATTTAGAGAAATCCCACATGCAGGATGTGTGATTTGGTGGGAGTGTAACTGCCACAGTTTGTTTTGTTTCACATTCATATGGCTTACTGTTTGTTTTATCATCAACATCAGAAAGCGTACGCCTATTCTCTTAAAGAAGCACGCTCCAAATATTATTCTAACATCATCAACACCTGCCCTGGAAACTCTAAACAGCTCTTCTCCACAATAACTCGTCTGCTTAATCCCATTAAACAAACTCTTGAGGACTCTGCTCAAAAATGCGAGCTGTTTCTTTCATCTTTTAAAACCAAAATTGACACTATCAGATCTCAGCTCCACAACCTCCCTGTTCTCAGTGTGCCATCTACCCGTCTGCATTCTGGGACCCTTAACAGCTTTGACGAAGTTGTTCAGAGTGAGGTGGAGGCCATCATCAAGAAAATGAAGCCTTCATCCTGCGCCCTGGATCCTTTCCCCTCGTCTCTCATAAAATCCAATCATTCTGCAATAGGCCCACTTATCACACAAATAATAAATCAGTCTCTTCAATCTGGTCATGTTCCACTGCCTCTAAAAACTGCCATCATTAGGCCTCTTCTGAAAAAATCTAATTTGGATCCCGACATTTTTTCTAATTACCGCCCAATTTCACACCTCCCTTTTCTGTCTAAAGTGCTGGAAAAAGCAGTTGCTGCTCAGCTGCAGGATCACTTACAACAACACTCTCTGTATGAGAAGTTCCAGTCTGGATTCAGGGCAGCTCACAGTACTGAGACTGCACTGCTGAGAGTTACTAATGATGTCCTCTTGGCTGCTGACACTGGCTCTCCCTCCATCCTTGTCCTCCTTGACCTCACTGCAGCCTTCGACACTGTGGACCATAGTATCCTCCTCCACCGTCTTCATGTGGAGGTCGGTCTCTGTGACACCGTCCTGGACTGGTTTAAATCTTTCCTCTCCAATAGGCTGGAATGTGTTAGTCTTGGCAACGCCACGTCCCAGACAGTCTCTGTCTCCTGTGGTGTCCCTCAGGGGTCGGTTCTGGGGCCCCTGTTGTTTTCCCTTTACATGCTGCCTTTAGGTCAAATTATTAATCAGTTCAACATTTCTTTTCACTGTTATGCCGACGATACACAGCTTTACATCAGGACTGGAGCATCCTCATCTTCCACCTTGTCATCTCCATCTTCACTCACTGCCCTCTCTGCCTGCCTGGAGGCAATTAGGGCATGGATGAATCAGAACTTTCTTCAATTAAACTGCTCCAAGACCGAGGCCATACTGATTGGCACCCCTCACCAGGTACAGACATCTACTATAACAACACTTTCCTTTTCTGGACAAGACATCCCCCTCTCCACCTCTGTTACAAATCTTGGAATAAAAATGGACTCCAATCTTACATTTGAAAATCACATTAAGCTTCTGTTTAAAACTTGCTTCTTCCATCTTCGAAACATCTCTAGACTTCGCCCATCCCTAACTTTTTCCGATGCTGAGAAGCTCGTCCATGCTTTTGTCTCCTCCAGGCTCGACTACTGCAACTCCCTGTTTATTGGAATCCCTGGCAAAAACCTTCAGAAACTTCAATATATTCAAAACAGTGCTGCAAGGATCTTGTTGCGAGTTCGTAAATTTGAACATATTACGCCCATTCTTCATAACCTTCATTGGCTTCCTGTCGCCTACAGAATTCAGTACAAAACTGCTCTCATTACACATCAATGCTTACATGGAGCTTCACCAGATTATCTGAAGGATATTCTTATTCCACACTCATCCACCCGGTCGCTGCGGTCACAGAACAGTAATCTCCTTCACATTCCGAGAACCAAATTAAGGACCATGGGAGACCGGGCTTTCAGTGTGGCTGCCCCCCGCCTGTGGAACTCTCTTCCTGACTGTCTGAGGGTCCCACAGTCTGTGGTTGACTTTAAGAGCGGCTTGAAGACCTTTCTTTTCAACCGAGCATACTCTACCTCCTCATGATTCTACTTTTGTTCTTAGTTGATACTGTTATTGATTTTACTTGTTTTATTACTTGTTTTATTGACATTTAATTTCTGTTGCACCGTGTAGCACTTTGAGATTTTCATTAATGAAAAGTGCGTTATAAATTGAATTCATTATTATTATTATTATTATTATATGTAGTTTTACTTGTCACCTGTAGTTGGCGCTGTGTTCAGGTGTGAAAGGTAACGCTGTATTAAGGTGAAAAGTACCAGAAGAAGTCAGTTACAGTAGTAGAAAGGATGTGAGTTTCAGCTAGTAAGCACAGACCTTTAAGTTGAAGAAGAGTTCTAAGAAGCTGAAACTGAAGAAACAAGCCTAATTCCTTTTAGTAGCACACAGCCAACGAGGTACAGTATGTTTGTTTAATTTCTGTATTTTGTTTTGAGTGTACAAGCATTTGATATGAATATTTGTTCTTTATTTTCCTTAATTATTAGTTAATTGCTGTTTACTTTGTGTATCTTCTTTAACACAAGTGTACTTTTGTTTGTTTGCAATTGTTCTCTCTGGGAGGTTAAAAACATTGTTCAGTAGATGAATAAATAACTTTGAATCTATTTTGATTGTTCATAATTTGCACTAAAATGTATGAATCCATATTATTATAATAATAATAATAATAATAATAATTTATGGAATGTTCTAAGAAAGTTCTAGCAGAACACGAGAAAACTCCACACCAGAACGTTCTCAGAACGTTAGGAGGGAACGTTCCCGTAACCTAAAAATAACGTTCTCAGAACGTTCTCAGAACGTTCTTACCTAACGTTCTCACCTAACGTTCTCAGAACGTTTTCACCTAACGTTCTGAGAACGTTCTCAGAACGTTCTGAGAACGTTCTCAGAACGTTCTACCTAACGTTCTGAGAACCACGAGAAAACTCCACACCAGAACGTTCTCAGAACGTTAGGAGGGAACGTTCCCGTAACCTAAAAATAACGTTCTCAGAACGTTCTCAGAACGTTCTTCTGTTACTTGGGTAGTGTTTTTTTTATTTTCCAGCTTTAGTGCAGCTGGAAAACTATGAAAATGGTGTCAATAAAGAGCACGGACAAGCCGGCTCTGATAAGACATACACAGGCAATGACAATGAGCCCCAGCAGGGGACCAGAGGCCTGTCTACAGCAGACAGGCCCTCCGGCTCCAGCAGAGGGACAGGCAGACCCGCTGAGCAGCGGGTGGGAGGGGGCCTTTCCCCCTCTTGCCCCTCTCACATACACGTGTCACAGAATAAACATGCCCTCAAGACTAACAGCTCACGCGGCTGCATGGAGAGCATGCAGACCAGGTCACTGGGTCATGTCCACCGTGACTCTGGGACTCAGGCTGCAATTCTTCAGACCTCCTCCCTTCATGGGGGTGTTGTCGTCAACCATCAACCCAGAACGTGCACATGTCCTGAGAGAGGAAATTTGCACCATGAGACAGAAAGGGACCATAAAGTTGGTGCCTGTTCACGATGTAAACAAAGGTCATTACAGCAAGTATTTTGTGGTCCCAAAGCGGGATCGGGGCTTGCGGACAATTTTGGACCTAAGAGCAGAGGCGGCCGCCACTAGAGGGCGCTAGGGGCGCCGCTCCTCCTTGGAACTGCAGAACTGCAGCTCTTCTTCTTCACCATTTGAAGATTTTTTTTTTTATTTTTTATAAAAGTGAAATAATAAAATAAAAATATTTCGAAATGCATGCATATATGTTTTTAGTTGTGTAGGATAAATATTTTATGAGTAATGATTGTTTGTTTCAAAAAACGTTTTCTGATTGTGAGTGACGTACTTCCGGTTTCCCTGCTCGGCGCCGCCTGGGGGCTTTTCCCATGCTTTTCCATTGAATCTAATTATAACTAGCGGCCGCTAGCGGTCGTAGCTTATGTCCCATCTGTACAAAACTTTTGGATTGTACAGGTCGCATTTTCCGCCGCCCTCGAGCCTGGACTCGTCTCTCGCCACGGATCGCCAGCGCTTCCGGTTCGAGCCAGGAGGGAGGGGGGAGTGGGGGATTCTCTCATGCCTCTTATCAACAGGTCCTGTTGGCGCTCGTTCGGGCTCGTTCGTAACTAGTTAACAACTAGTTATGGAGTGTACCCACAGGGTCCTGTTCACGAGAAACCGGTCCTATTTTGGTGCCTGCCTCAACTAGGTACAAAGTACCAGTTCTCATGGGTCCAGTTATGACATCAGCACAGTGTGGTCACTGATTGGTCAGGGGGCGTAGTCCTAGGTCGGAGGGCGGAGATTCAGTCTTCTCCAGTAGGTGGCGGTATGCACCTGAACGTTGTTTGCAATCCGCCAAGAAGAAGAAGAAGAAGAAGAAGTCTTCCAGGAAATGCAAGCTGCCATGCTGCCAAAAATCGAGAACAACAAGTCGGAGGAGCACTTCTCTTCTGGAGTCTATAGTAGATGGTGAGTGTTTTATAACTTTAAACATATTTCCAGTGAGTCATGCAACTCTCTGAGCGTTTTTGGACTGAAAAACCACCGGAGACTTCAGCAACAGCCGAGAGGCTTTTCTGAAAAAAAAAAAAAGATGGAGGGAGGACTCGGAGCGGCCCCTTTCTCTGAAGAAAAATACATAAACAATTATTTAGCTGTCAATTATAGCATAGGTGTGTCTCAGTCTAACGTTTTCTTACTAAAAACGTGATTTAATAATCTGCTGTAAAGATAGTTTGGCGCTTGGTGCTGTTGCACGCGCGTGCGGGACGACAACAACAAGGAAGAAGGCATGCGCTCGTTTATCTTAAATTTAACAACAAAAAAGCTCCTAAAGAATTGTTTCTTAGCTGTAAATTATAGCAGAGTTGCGTGTCAGTCTATCATTTGCTTAATAAATGCACTTTAATGGTCAAATTCACCGGGGTGGTGCAGCTGTTTTTGGTTTAGTCTAAATGGAAACGGTTATATCTGTCCAAAAATGGTTTATAAATATGGGAAAAATTCGATAAATATGTCACTTTGGCCTATAAGTCCCAGGGCATGTAAATTTTGTTAAAAACAGAGACTTACAGGCAGAAATATACAGTACAGCTGTTATTATTTTCCCCCCTCTATTTGAATTTTGCATGTGTTCAATGATGAATTATTTTAAACTATTCTGGTTTCAAGTTTCAAGTTTTTTGTTTGCCATTAGAGTTATGTTGTGTGTGTGAAAAGTTAAATAACTATTTGCCGTGGGTTAGATTTAAATAACAAGTAGGTCAGTGCTTTTTATTGAGGCAAGAAGCAACTTGATGTATCCAGCATACAAAAATAGTTATAAAACTACATTTACTACCAAACTTTAGGAAGAAAATTACAGTAATTTATCACTTTACTATTAGTTGCTCTGAACTGAAATACAATGGTTCCAGCTCAGTGTTGTAGTAGTATTAAAAACATTGTAATGGCATTAAATTTATATTAATAGCTATTAGAATTAATTCAAGAAATTCTGTATATACACTATCTTAACAAATGAGGCTCACACTGTTACGTCGTCATTACTTGGCATCAATGTTAACTGTACTTTGTTTCTGTTTTTGCACTCTTTTTTTGATGCAGACAGTGTCCATGAAGAAGAAGAAGGCTCTTCAGATTCTGTTTCTGACTCTCCAAGCCTTCCCACTTCAAACCCTTCCCCGACCACTGAATCTCCAAGTACAGCTTCAAGGAATTCTACATCCACTCCGCCGGTCAACACGCAGCAGAAAGGCCCCACCCAACACCCCTTACTAGGTATGAAGCAGCACCAAACGTGTCTAACATCACGTTGATAGTAATTTTGTGTTGTGTTTACTATTTTCTTGTAAAACAACGTACATGTAGTAAAACTACATTATCAATTATTCAATTGTGTTAATGCTAAAATGTATTATTCATTTATTACTTTAACTTTCATTCATCAAGTTTATAATTCATATTATTCAGTGTGTTTTTTTTTGTTGTTTTATGATGGCCTTGTTCTTTTTCTAAATTCACACAAACTCTTGAAAAAGAATACATGTCATTTGTTTATACCCACTTGCTTACCACCATAAAGGTGCAAGATTGCTTTATGAAGAGAATCATATTCCTGATGTTACGATCTTTTTTCAAAATTAGCAGGAACTAAAACTTCAATAACGTATTTAAAAACTGTATCATTCTGTACTTCATTGTCTAACAGCCATTTTCTTGTTTGTTCTATCTAGGTCATAGAAAGCGCAAAGCGACAACTGTAGCTGAAAGCTTTATTACAGCTCAGACTGAACAGGAGGAGAAGAACCGGGCACAGCGAGAGGAACACTTCCGGTTAACCATCGAGGAAGCCCAAAAAGCACGTGAGGCCGCTGCTGCGGAGAGTCAACGTCAAGCTGACGCAGCGAGGGAGCAGGAGCAAGCCATTCTGAGGGAGGAAATGGCTTTAAGAAGAGAGGAAGCAGCACAACGAAGGCAGGAGGCTGACCAGAGGGCTGCTTTCAATCAAGCGCTCCTTGGGGTGCTGGAAACGGTTGCCCGTTCCATGGCAAACCGATAAGTTACGAGAGATGTATATTTCTAAACCTTAAAAAAGTTTTTTCTTGTTTTGTATGCCTTAATTTCTAATAAAAACACAATTGTAAGTTGTGCTTCCATCTTATCTTCAAAAGTGAAGCGCTTACAGCATTTTTGTTGTAAGTCAATAGTGTAGGATAAGCAAAGTAACTTTGTTTTTTTTTAACCTATAACGACACTGGTGAAGATTCTATGTTATCCTTTACATGTCAAATCCAAACCAAAATGGATTAAAAAAAAAAAGACTTTCATTTGAAGTGAAGACATTTCGCTAATCATCTGAGGAGCAATGTCAATTTAATGAAAAATGGAGTGTGTGAATAAAGTTATAAAGCTGTGGCGTTCTGTAAGCTTGCAAAATGGAGATTGTTCGGCATGTGTCAATCTCCATAACCCAAGCTCACGGCAAAGCACAGCTTTATAACTTGAATCACACACACACACTATTTTTCATTAAATTGACAAAGGTCCTCAGATGATTAGTGACAGTTACAAATAAGGAGTAGCTTTTCTATTGTTTTGTTTTTTCTGTAATGAGTACTGGAAATTGTAGCCATAATACATTATTTCCATGTTTTGTAAATCAATCTACATAGCAGTACAGTTATAAAGGTGTAGGATTTGTGTAATCTGTTTATAATCATCCTCATTCAGGAGTTTCTCCATCATAGCATCTCAAACACCTGTGGCCTGATGTCCATCCTGTGGATCCAGCAGCTTCTGCAGCATGTTTACCCAAGGTCAAAAAATATCTCCGTGAGTTTGACTGGTAAAATGGAGCACAGCAGGATTTAAATTTAAAACACTATAGCCATGTTTTTCAAATCATGTAGTTTTTTAATGGATAGAGGATCAAATCGAAGTTAAAAAAGCCTAGCTTCCTCTTGCTAAACATCACTTCAATTGTTGAGATAATGTGCGATAGCTTAATTTAATAAGCTGCAAGGTTAAGCATAAACACTAAAAGGTTTTTCCAGAGTCCAATGTAATGTAGTTTATTAATAAGTAATGAACTATGCTATGCTATGGAAACTTCATTTAAACGTTCAAAAACTCTACTTTGCTCCAGACTGTTCAGTGTTTTGTGTGGATAAACGCAGCCTTTCCATGGTTCGGATTGCTGTTAAACGTCTGAACAGAAGTTCTCTTCGACGCCTGAAAATAACGTGTCTTCTGTGATTGAAAATCGCTTCCCTCCCAACTCTGCTCAGTTCTTCTACTCTTTGAAAAAGCAACAGGCAAAGCAGAACGTTGAAAAAAGCAACGAGGTCATCCATTTTGTTGTGTGTTGTTTTCCCCAGCTCTTCTTCTTATTGTTAGTGGTGGTTCGTAAAGAGCTTAATGTATCACTAGCGCCACCAGCTGGTTAGAAGCGTTGATATTAATGATCCACCCACTGCAGGAGAACTACCCGCCCACTGCAGGAGAACTTCACGCCCACCAAAGGGGTCCTAATGCGCGCATGGATACAGAAATAAACCGGTCCCATAGGAACTGGCCCAAACTAGCCACAATGGGACCTTACAGGAACCAGACCTGTTGATAAGAGGCATCAGTTTACACCTTCAGAGCTGATCACACGCAACTAGCGACGTTGAACAGCAGTAATTATTAATGGTGCCTTTCTACATAGGTAAGCAAGTAATATTAAGTGAGTTTAATGAATCGCTACATGAGCAAAGTTTGAGCTGATCTCTGTGTGCATGACGTGGTGTGTTGTGTTGCGGTCAGTCAACAGTACAGCAAGGGCTTGCTGTCTCTCCAACAGTAGCTAGCTACAAGCTGTGCTTATCTGTGGTGTATTGTACAACATTATAAAAGTTGCTAGTTATTATAAACCCGAATGTCTGAAGACGACTCCTGTCTGTCCATCTTCAGCTCATGTCATGAACTGTTTTACTCCTCAGTGTCTGTGTTAAAGGTTCAGTATGTAACATTTTTTATAAACATATTTCTTCACTCTGCCACATCTCCTGACAGTAGCTACAAGACAGATGCTTAAACTGCTAAACTTCAGCAAAAAGAGGAAAATATTGATGAGTAGCAAAACACTAAAAGTAGCAATTTTTTTGCTGAAAGTATCAAAATGCTAGTTAAAAGCAGTGGTGGAGGAGAAAGTACTCAAACACTGTACTTAAGTAAAAGTACAAATAAACAGACAAAAATGTACTCTAGTGTAAGTAGAAGTACCACATTAATGTTTTTACTTAAGTAAAAGTAAAGAAGTATTTGCTTTTAAAAATACTTAAAGTATTAAAGTAAAAGTACTTGCTGAATGTATTACCTAATGCAATGGCCTACAGTATCATTAAGTGTGCGTACTGTATGTATATTTTCTGTAATACTTTAAAAGTGTTGTTCCAGTTTAAAGAACAATGCTGCAGATAGTGCATGTTTTTATTGTGTGACACCGTTCACACTTGGGCTTGTGATTCTGTGTGCGTCAGAATTTCAGGGATGACCTGCAGGTTAAATGTCATTAAATAAAATAAGAAAGAGGAATGATTATACCTCTGAATTTTTTTATTTAACACAAAATAAAACCAGTAAAAACATTGAAGTAAAAGTTGTCTGATGAAAAAAGGAGCATTAGACCTAACAAAGGAATAGACATTGATCACTTCAACTCCAGTTTGTCATCAATGGGAGAGAGAATCTGTCCTGCTGTACTGAATAGTCTTTCAATAATCTTTCAATATTTTTTTAATAAGGCCATGGGTGGTGCATATCTTCTAGCTGATTCTCCACGGTGGAATCCATTGTGGGTGAGAACTGGTCCCAGGACCAAGATGGAAACGAGGACTGGAAACACAACAAAAAACAAGGTAAGTGTCTCTCAAAGTACTGTACTCACAAACTGGCTAGAAGCATAAATACCATGAGTAGGCATCAATGCTCCAGCGAAGAGTATGACTTGACTGCAGCCTTAAGTATAGGTAGAGCTCATCAGGTGGATCACAGTAAAATAAATCATTTTTCTTCCCCATAAATCAGTTATTTAAAATCTAATCTGGAATCATTCCTCCTTGTTAGACTTGAGTTGACCTGTTTAAGTTGGGCCCAAATTTGTTATTATCTTTTGATTTATTTTTCATTGAAATTGTAATGATTTCAGTAAACCCAGATTGGTACGAGACCCGGAACGAGACAAGACTCCACAAGATAGAAAATTAAACTGTGTTTATTTTGTGCAGGTGACTATTTACAGGTGATCCTCTGGAGCTCCTGAGAAACAAACAGGATGTCAGATGGATTGGAATAAGAGTGGTCCTTTGATTATTCGTGATGTTTTTCCTCTTACAGGTTGGATGGTTTGAGTAGAGCGTGAGAGTGAATCCAAGTGAGTCCAGAGGATGGTGAACCAGTTCCACTCCACAGATGGATGGCTTGGAGGATCAGGCACGAGGACCAGGAACTGAACCCAAGGCGAGCCAGAACAGAAAGGGATCCACGAACACAGGAGAACTGGAGGCACAGAGAACAAGGTTAGAAACTCTTTTTGAGGAAACAAACAGGCTGAGAGCATAAATACCATAAATAGCTCAATGCCCCAGCGAAGAGTAGAACTTGACTGCAGCCTTATATAGTTGAAGGTCTCTTCAGGGAGATGACCGGCAGCTGTGGTAATTGGCGGCCATCTTGGGTAGGAGCTGCAGCCAGTAGAACTCTCACAGAAATTTAATTATTTGTTAGTTTATTTTTGGAACTATTAAATTGAATTATTTGGTGGATTTTTGAACACCTTTGTCCTTATTTAAGTCTGGACCCTCACAATTCTATTTACATTATGAACTTGTATTACTAAAATAATTATAACAGAATATGATAGAAGTTGTCCAAAAATTGAAAAGTGGAAGCAGAACACTCCCATTCTCTTTTCACACTGATGCCTCAAACAAGGTGAAGATGAACCATGTTTTATTAATGATAGTGTTATACAAATGGATACAACTGATATATACAAATAAAAACATGAACAAACTTACTTTACAGTATACAAACATAATTATGCATACTTCTACACATGCTTAAAAAAATTTTTATTGCGCCCCCCCATAAAAAAAAATCACCAGCCGCCACTGCCTAAGAGGTCTGAACAAAAGGATAAGCACATACAAATTCAGCATGTTAACACTAAAGCAGGTGCTCTACTCGGTACAACCGAGAGACTACTACTGCAGTGTCG
The DNA here is from genome assembly GCA_038048925.1 of Garcialebias charrua. Lineage (NCBI taxonomy): Eukaryota > Metazoa > Chordata > Actinopteri > Cyprinodontiformes > Rivulidae > Garcialebias > Garcialebias charrua. The sequence goes on along the minus strand of JBBPBX010035844.1, from coordinate 21,015 downwards.
ATCTGAAGGACGCCTTCTTCCACATAAGCATCAAGCGCAGCCACAGAAAATTCCTGTGCTTCGCCTTCGAGGGCAACGCGCACGAATACCAGGAAATGCCTTTTGGCCTAAAAACCGCACCATGGAGTTTCACGAAATGCTTGGAAGCGGACGGTCAGTGTGCTCAATTATTTGGACGACTTGTTGATTTTAGGAGACAACAGGGTCCAGACAAAGCTGTACACAGACAGAGTGATGTCTCATCTGAAAGCTCTGGGGTTTGTTTTAAACCTGCAGAAGAGCAACTTGTCCCCATCCCAGATTACCGTATTTCTGGGAGTAGAGCTGAACTCCATTCTGTACAGAGCCAAGCTCTCATAGACACGGGTTTCAGCCCTAAAACTCCACCTAGCACGCTTTCAGCTAGGCAGGACAGTATCTCTCAAGCTCTGCCAGCGTCTGCTCGGCCTCCTGGTAGCAGGAATAGTTTGCATTCCTCTGGCCTTATTAAATATGCGGCCCTTTCAGATCTGGCTCAACAAACAAATGCAGCTTGCCCCTCCTCGGTGGACGAGGGGGATGACTGTCAACCCAGAGTGTATGAAAGCCCTGGAACCATGGAGGCATCCCACAGTGTTCAGCACATGCGTCACACTGGGAAAGGTTCTGTCCCGGGTCCTTGTGATGACAGATGCATCAAAAAGAGGGTGGGGAGGGCTCTGCAGGAACTAGTACACACGTGGGGTCTGGAACCAGCAGGAAGCCAAGTTACATATAAATTTCCTGGAATTGAGAGCAATGTTTTTGTCTCTGAAACACTTCTTCAGGAAGGGGCTGATTTCAAACCGACATGTCCTGATAAAATCAGACAACAGGTGCACCGTGGCCTACGTCAACAAGCAGGGAGGAACACGGTCCAAACCCCTCCTGAGGTTGACAAACAAATTATTCACGTTGTGCAGCTCCAGGGTTCTGTCGCTGGTGGCAACCCACGTGCCAGGTGAGTTAAACCACGGGGCGAATATCCTATCAAGGGGGCCCCTCCTCCCCTCAGAGTGGTGCCTGAACCCACGTACCGTGGACCAGATCTGGGCACGATACGGGAAAGCAGACGTAGATCTGTTCGCCTACAGCAAAAACACGCACTGCGTCCTGTACCATTCGATACGGGACTCAGTCGCACCATTGGGGATAGATGCCTTGACGTACAACTAGCCAGCGGGGAGGAGGTATTACACTTTTAATCCTGTCCCCCTAATTCAGGCGACGCTAGAGCGTGTACGCAGGGAGCTCTATCACTTATACTGGTGGCTCCCAAGTGGCTAAAGAAGGCATGGTTTGCAGAAGTGATTTCATTCCTGGCGGGGACACCATGGCAGCTGCCCCCCCACAGGAACCTGCTGACCCAGGCCCATGGACAGATACTGCATCCACGCCCAGAGCTGTGCCAGCTTTGGACCTGGCCGCTGAGAGGGACCGGTTAATAGCTTCTGGTCTACCCAATAATGTGGTAAACACAATACAGGGAGCGAGAGCACAGTCCACTCAGACCCTCTACGTACACAAGTGGCGTGTGTTTGAGACCTGGTGTCTGGACAGGAATATCACTCCATATTCCTGCGACCTAGTCCAACTCCTCACTTTTTTGCAGGACCTGCTGGAGATGGGACGCTCATTCTCCACCATTAAGGTCTTCTTATCTGCCATCTCGGCATGCCACAAAGGGTTGGGAGGTAAATGTCCTGGTGCCCACCCTCTCATGATTAGGGTTGGGCATCGTTTGAATTTGAGCGATTCCGGTTCCGATTCCGATTCTTTGTTTCGATTCCGATTCTTTTCGATTCTCGATTGCAATTATTTTTGTAGGTGGGGTTAAAAAAAAAAGACATGTCAATTCAGTTCAGTTTATTTATACTATATAGCTCCAAGTCACAACAGAATTTGTCTCAGGGCACTGAACAGAAACAATCAAATATAAAAATAATAAGTTAACAGAAACTTTAATATAAAAATAATAAGTTAACAGAAACTTTAATATAAAAATAATGGTAACACTATTTATCTGAGGAGACTACTTTGAGTTTAACTCCATGTTATAAAAGAGCTACAGTAGTTAGCCAGAGTTCTTTCAGGATGAAATAATTTGAACTTCTGTTTGAATTTAATGCTATGAACTTTTTCCTTTTTGTTAAATTTACTATGAATTTCTCACAGGGCAGATTAGAGCCAACATTGAGGACTCACCAGTCCACATTAGAGCCATCATGGAGGACTCACCAACATTTATTATTATTATTATTATACATATAATATTGTCCAGTGTCTGATGCTGCAGTCATGTTAATAGGGGGCGGCCGTGGCATAGTGGTAATGGCAGTCGTCCCCCGATTGGAAGGTTGGCGGTTCGAATCCCGGTTCCCCACACCATGTGTTGTTGTGTCCTTGGGCAAGACACTTAACCCCGAGTTGCTCCCGGTAGGACTGGAAAGCACCTTGCATGGTAGTCTGCCGCTACCGGTGTATGAATGTGTGTAGCATTCAATGTGTCTAGCGCTTTGAGATTTTCACTAATGAAAAGCGCGTTATAAATTGAATTCATTATTATTATTATTAATAATAATAATAATGAATTTAATTTGTAACGCACTGTTCATTAACAAAAATCTCAAAGTGTTACTGAGCTCCCTGATGGGCTAACCTGGTTCCACCACCAGCAGCAGGATCCTCAGACAGAACGGCTGGTGGATTGTCCTGGTACATCTGCAGCCCTCTCTCCATTTGTTTCTTCATGGACATGGAGCTGTGACATTATGTTTTGCCTCTTGCTCAGCAAAAAGCTCCTCCAGTGGAGACTTTCTGGACAGACTGCAGGTTCCCAAACAAACAACAGGTTTATCAGTATTATCAGTAAAAATAGATTATTAAATCATTTTTAAGATTGAGAATGTATACAATTATTAGCTCTGTTGTTATTGCCTCACTAACCTATTCAATAATTCTTCAAACTGTGACATTCACTCATAATGAATAATAATAATAATGAACATAAATTATATAATAATGAAAACTAGAGACATTAAAACTTTTTTAAAAGACACTGAGAGAACTTTAAATGGATTAAGAATGTTAATAAGTGTTGGATTTGCTTAACCATAGTATTAATGTGTCTGAGTGCAATGTAAGTGCAATCCATGGCAGAATTTCAATCCACATCTGAAAAGGGATGCAACCTTTTCACAACATATGCTGTAACTGTTCTGTGGCACTCTTCATTCAGTTACACTGACGTATTTACCTTGGACAGTCACTGGTGAACACCGTGGAGCCATTTCAGGTCGTTTGTCTAAGAAAAAAATACGAGCTAACGTTAGCATCGTGTTTGTATTTGAGCTGACTTACCGCTTTAAACGGAGTATAACTTGTTCGCTGCCTTAATGTTGGTATGAGACGTAGTTTATAGTTTATTTATTTACCTGATGGAGCCTGATGGAGCAGAAGAGGTAGCGAAAAGTCCGGCGGAGCGTTTTGGAGACGGACCACTGTTACTTCCGGTCGGACACGAAGCGAAAATAATCCGGTGGAGCGCGTCAAAGACGGGACATTATTTTACTTCTCCACCCTTCTTTGCATGATAGAACATTATTGCAAGTGCTGCATTGACCTGACTGGTCATTTTATTAAAGTTACGCCACGCTTTCAATCGCGGATGCACACTTCCGGTGGATTATTCTTCGTTGGTTTTCGGTAGCAAATTCTTCTTCGGGGTTGGCGGCTACTTCCGGGCGGGGAACTAGAATCGAACATAGGAATCGCAAATTAATATTTTGAACAATTCCGGGAAAACCGTACAGTTAGTCCCGGTTCTGAGCAATTCTCAATTGTCATTACCCAACCTTACACATGATACGGTTCATAAAGGACATGCTGAGGAAGAGGCCTCCAAGCAAGACTTTGGCCCCTCAATGGGTCCTGCTACTTGTGCTGGACGCACTGTGTGAATCACCATTCGAGCCTATTAGCAACATTAAGATAGACGTGATATCTTACAAGACTGCATTGCTCCTAGCTTTGTGCTCTGCAAAGCGTGTGGGAGACCTTCACGCTTTATCAGTACACCCAATATGTACTAGATTTTCCCTACACGGGTCAAAGGTCACTCTGTGTCCAAATTTTGCCTATTTGCCTAAAGTCCCGACTTTAAATCCCAGAAGTCTGGACTTTGAACTGTCAACTTTTCCTTCTCCCCTTGTCCTGACTATAGAACAGAGGCGTCTGAACGCGCTCTGCCCTGTTAGGGCCCTGGGCGTCTACATGGAGAGAACTGTCAGTTGGCATAAAACAAACCAATTGTTCATATGATTTGCTAATCCTGCCGCAGGCAGGGCCCTGTCAAAACAGCAATTTTCACATTGGGTGACTTGAGGCCATAAAGAGGGCATGCAGCAGCAAAGGTCAGCAGGTGTCCAATGGGGTACATGCTCACTCAACCAGAGGCCTAGCCAATTCCTGGGCCTTATTCAGAGGTGTACCAGTAGTAGATATCTGTGCAGTTGCTAACTGGGTATCATCAAACACATTTGTAAAACACTACAGTCTAGATGTCACTGCTCGTGACGTGACTCAAGCTGTTCTCTTTACCACAGAGAAATGAGCAGCTGACGCCTGTTGTCTAAGGCAAAAAGTTTGCATAAGCATGCATTTCCAGAGCATTTCCAGGGTGTGATTGAATTGTGTTCCCATAGTCATGTGGTTGCACTGTAGTGGACTGACTGATAAGGGAACTGAAAGTTATGCACCATAACTCATGTTCCCTGAAGGAAGGGAACAAGGTGCAACCCATGTTTGCCCTTTCAATGCCCAAGCTTGGTGAAGTGCACTTAGAGGATGAGGATGGGTCGTCAGCCTATTTTATGCAAAGAGGGCTGGGCCTCCTTGCTGACTCCCACCTGCCTTAAAAGGCGTGATTGTATTTATTCAGGTGAACCGCGCGGGGGTGCAATTCCCATAGTCATGTGGTTGCACCTTGTTCCCTCCCTTCCTTCAGGGAACATGAGTTATGGTGCATAACTTTTAGTTTTAAAGCACTAATAAAACCACATAGTGTTTTAGCGTTTCTGTGCAGAAATCACGGGTCAACCCAACACATCTCCCACGGTGCGGAGAGAAAGCAGAGGTCTGCATGATCCAGAACTACCCCTGCACCATTACAGGCATTTTCACCCACAGACGGAGAGAAAAGGCAGAACTTTTACCACCAGTATCTGTGTTAAAGGAGCACAGATTAACTGGTCCAGAATGTTTAAACACACAAGAACTCTCAAATATTTGTGTAATAAAGAGAAATTGCCGTTCACACACGACAATAAAGTCTCAAAATGTTCTGTGTCATGACTCAGCATTAAAGGGAAAATCCCACCATTTTTAATGCAATCAGTGTCAATATAGAGCGTGGGAAGCAATCGTACATAGGCGGCCAACCCCCCTCTAATAAAACTCTGTCCATCAAAGGACCCAGTGAGCCCACACGTGGGAGCAGAGGGAGACCTGTCCAGAGGGCCAAACAAGCCCTCAGTTTGGCACAGAGGTAGGGGCCACTCACTCACCCCCACCTCTCATGAAACAAACAAAGTCTCGAATGATCATGCCCTCCAGGCTTACGCGAGAGCCTAGGCAACATGCAACCCATCACAATGGGGTATGGGTACCGTAGTTTACGGTTACAGACTTCAGGTTGTCAGACGTCCTTCCCTCTTCCCCAGGGATTATGTCAACAATAAGCTCCTACAATGGCCTCTATGAGGAGCCAGGGCGTTCGAGTGTTGAATTATCTGGACGATTTGTTGATCCTAAAGGGACAGCAAGGTCCAGGCAGAAGCACACACAAGGTGATGTCTTACCTGAAATCACTAGGTTTTGTCATAAACCGGGAAAAAAGGCAGTTTGTCCCCATCCCAGATTACTGTTTTTCTGGGATTAGAATGGACAAACATCCTCACTGATCAGAGCTTTTCCACCCACGGGAAAAGGAAAGCCACATATATTCAAACCTCTCCAGAGTCCAAGAGACCCTACGTCATAGGACAAAGATGTTCGTTAAATCACAGAAGATGTTCCCCTGTTTGTGCAATAAAAAGAAAATGTTGTTTTCAAGCAACAATAAAACCACATAGCGTTTGGACGTTTCTGTGCAGAAGTCACGCAGGGAATTCCTAAGTTTTGCCTTCGAGAACAACACATACGAGTTCCAGGCCATGCCCTTTGGCCTAAAAAAACTTACCCCACACATTCACGAAATGCCTGGAGGCAGCCCTGGCACCCATGAGGAGCCAAGGCACCAGGGTGTTGAATTATCTCGACGACTTGTTGGTCCTAGGGGACAGTAATGTCCAGGCAAAAGCACACCCAGACATGGTATTGTCTCACCTGAGATCACTGGGTTTTGTCATAAACCTAGAGAGGAGCAGTTGTCTTCATCTCAGATTTGTGTGTTCTGGGAGTAGAATTGAACTCCATTCTGTACAGGGCAAGGCTCTCAGAGGCACGGGTGGCAACCCTTCAACTCTGCTTAGCATGTTTTCCGCTGGGCAAGACGGTGTCACTCAAACTGTGCCAACGTTTGTTGGGCCTACTGGCAGCAGGAATCGTTTGTGTTCCTCTGGCCCTATTACATAGGCGGCCTCTGTAAATCTGGGTCAACAAGCAGTTGGAGCTTGCCCCCCCTCATCAAACGAAGGGTTTGAAAGTCAGCTCAGAATGTGTAAAGGCTCTGGAGCCATGGAAGAACCCCACAGTGCTCTGCAAAGGAGTCACACTGGGTAGGGTATTGTCCCGAGTCCTGGTGATGACAGATGCGTCAAAAACAAGATGGGAAGGGGGCTCTGTAGGGACCAGTCCGCCCGTCGGGTCTGGACCCAGCAGGAAGCCCTGTTACACATAAATTTCCTGGAGCTATTAGCAGTGTTTCTGTCACTGAAACATTTTTACAGGAAAGATATGGTCAAACACCAGCATGTCCTGATAAAATCAGACAACAGGTGCACTGTAACCTACATCATCAGGGAGGTAGGGACATGGTCCCAACCCCTCCTGATGCTGATGCAGAAGCTGCTCACATGGTGCAGCTCCCGGATCTTATCACTGAGGGCAACTCACATGCCAGGGGAGCTAAACCACAGGGCAGACACCCTGTCAAAGGGGGGACCCTCTTCCCTCGGAATGGCGCCTGAACCCACGTATCGTGGACCAGATCTGGGCATGATACGGGAGAGAAGACGCAGATCTGTTCGCCTGTAGCAACAACACTCACTACGCTCTGTACCACCCCATAAGGGAACCCACTATTAGGGATGGACGCCCTGACATACAGCTAGCCAGTAGGGAAGAGGTATTATGCATTTCCCCCGTCCCTTTGATTCAGGCGACGCTGGAGCATGTATACAGGGGAGCTCTCTCTCTAATATTGGTAGCTCCCAGGTGGTCAAAGAAAGCATGGTTTTCAGAAGTGATCTCACTCCTGGCAGGAACACCTTGGCAGCTACCCCCCCCCCATAGGGACCTGCTGACCCAGGCCCAGGGGCAGATTCTGCATCCACGCCCAGAGCTTTAGCATCTCTGGGTCTGGCCACTGAAAGGGACCAGTTAATGGCTTCCGGACTTCCCAGTAATGTGATAAACAAAATACAAGGAGCGAGAGCACGGTCCACACAGATGTTCTATGCACGTAAGTGGCGTGTTTTTGAGAGCTGGTGTCTAGAGAGGAATATTGCTCCATATTCCTGTGACTTGGCATAGCTCCTCACCTTTCTGCAAGACCTGCTGGAGAAAGAACGCTCCTTTTCAACCATAAAAGTCTTCTTATCAGCTATCTCGGCATGCCAAGAAGGCTGGGGAGGTAAATCACCTGGTGCCCACCTTCTCATTTTACAGTTCATGAGGGGCGTGCTGAGGAAGAGGCCTCCAAAAAGGACTTTGGCCCCACAATGGGACCTGCATTTAGTCCTGGACGCCTTGTGTGAAACTCCATTTGAGCCTCTTAGCAGCATAAAGACAGACTTGTTATCTTATAAGACTGCATTGCTCTTAGCTCTGTGCTCAGCAAAACATGTGGGGGACCTTCACGCTTTATCAGTACACCCAATGTTGAAATATGAGTGTTTGGTATTAAATGTTTCCTGACTAACTTTATCAATTTTTTAATGCTTTTTGTAACACTTGTGAGTTACACACGATCCCTGGAGTAAACATTTTAGTTTAGTGTCAAGCTAACCTTTAAACTATTTGTAATTAGGTTTTATCAGGAACAGAGTTATGTGAGAAAACTAAGCTCATTTTCTTCACATGACCTTGTAGCCCTCCTTGGTAAGAGATGTAACAGTCTAGTCAGATAAGCCGTTAGCCGTGCTTAGCACCACCTTTGAAAAACATGTTTTTGCCTGAAGTGAAGTGAAGCTACACACATACCTCAAGGTATAAATGAACAGCGTTCAGATGAACATTTGAGAGTCTGCCGAGGGTCCTGATCAGATGTCCGGCTGCGTTGATATGTATCCCCCGCCAAACTGTGAGGCTCTCCCAGTTTGTGTCAAAGGTGAGGGACAATGTATTTTACATCAATGCCTTGAGTTTGTGTGTGTTGTTATACTGTGACGGATTTAAATGATACATTATTACTAGAAGGAAAACAGTTGTGTGACTTTTATGTTCATTGTACATCTAAGGTGATTGTACAATTGTTGATGTCTGTTTTGCTTTTTTCTTTATTTTTCTGTCACAGACTTTTTAAATAAATGACACCTTATTATTTTTAATAGAGTCTGTGTATGTGCTTTTCCTAAACAGTTATACCAAACTTTCCACGAGCCTGACAAATGATTTAAAATATGATAAAACTTTAAACATTTGGGTTGATTTGAAATATCATAAAACATTTTGGCGTCACTCGCAGGATTATGAGGAGGACTTCACGTTGTTTAGAAAAAAAGGAAAAAGTGTGTTTTAAACTGTGGAGCTAGAAGTATGTGAGATTCCTTTTTTCAGCAAAACTGTGTTCTTGTAAGCGGTGGGATTCCCGTGTTTTGGAAGTGGGTGGGATTCCCGGGTTGAGAGCTGATAGAGGTGTGATTCCCTATCAGCAATTTATGTCCTGTCATGTCTGACCAGCAGTTTAGAGGATGCCTTAAAGCTACGGATCGATTCTTTGAGTGCTGAAGAGAATCAGAAGATGCAAACAGGAATTGTTTATGTATAGCTTGCTGTGCATGTAGCTTGAAGAGAAAAAGAAGATTTTGTGCCAGGGTGAGGAACCCTTGTTGTCTATCTAAAAAGTAACAGAAGTATTGTACCAGGGTTAAAAGGAAAAAAAAAACTTGTTGTGATGTCTTTCCTTTACATGCCTTTACATTTCCTTTACTTGTTTTCCCTTTACATGCTGCCTTTAGATCAAATTATTAATCAGTTCAACATTTCTTTTCATTGTTATGCCGATGATACACAGCTTTACATCAGGACTGGAACCTCCTCATCTTCCCCATTGTCATCTCCATCTTCACTAACTGCCCTCTATACCTCCCTGGAGGAAATAAGGACATGGATGAATCAGAACTTTCTTCAATTAAACTGCTCCAAGACTGAGGCCATACTGATTGGCACCCCTCACCAGGTACAAACATCTACTATAACAACAATTTCCTTTTCTGGACAAGACATCCCCCTCTCCACCTCTGTTACAAATCTTGGAATAAAAATGGACTCTCATCTTACATTTGAAAATCACATTAAGCTTCTGTTTAAAACTTGCTTCTTCCATCTTCGAAACATCTCCAGACTTCGCCCATCCCTAACTTTTTCCGATGCTGAGAAGCTCGTCCATGCTTTTGTCTCCTCCAGGCTCGACTACTGCAACTCCCTGTTTATTGGAATCCCTGGTAAATACCTTCAGAAGCTTCAATATATTCAAAACAGTGCAGCAAGGATTTTGTTGAGAGTTCGTAAATTTGAACATATTACACCCATTCTCCATAACCTTCATTGGCTTCCTGTCGCCTACAGAATTCAGTACAAAACTGCTCTCATTACACATCAATGCTTACACGGAACTTCACCAGATTATCTTAAGGACATTCTTGCACCATACTCATCCACCCGGTCTCTACGGTCACAGAACAGTCATCTACTTCACATTCCGAGAACCAAATTAAGGACCATGGGAGACCGGGCTTTCAGTGTGGCTGCCCCCCGCCTGTGGAACTCTCTTCCTGACTGCCTAAGAGCTCCACAGTCACTGGTTGACTTTAAGAGCGGCTTGAAGACCTTTCTTTTTAACCAAGCATACTCTGCCTCCTCATGATTCTATCTTTGATCTTAGTTGATACTGTTATTGATTTTACTTGTTTTATTACTTGTTTTATTGACATTTAATTCTGTTGCACTTTGTAGCACTTTGAGATTTTCATAAATGAAAAGTACGTTATAAATTGAATTCATTATTATTATTATTATTATTATTAAGTCTGGTGATTTATTTTGACAGCTCAGTTGAAGTAAAAAAGAAGAAGAAAAGCGAGTGCTTTTATCAGAGTTGTAGTAACGCTTGTGTATGTGTGTGTATGTGTGTATGTGCAACCGTGTGTGGAAGATTACACGAGGAGACACATTGCAGAGACAGCGGCTGTTGTGTGCGTAGTTTGAAAAAAAAGAAAAGCAACAGAGCTCGTTGAAGTGTATTTGTTAGAAGACTTCAGGAACGCATGTGCCTGAAAGCAGAAGTGTGGAAAAATAGACAGAGTGAAGGGGAGTTTTTTGACAAGAGGCTGAGATAAGCTTTGTTCTGAAAAGGGGAAGAGAAAAAGAGAAAAAAAGTGTGTGTGAGTTTTTGTCAATGAGGTTAAAGCTGTCAGCTGAGACAGAAATATTTGGGAAGACGAGAATGAGTCTGGAGGAGTCTGTGTGCGCGGAGCAGCCCGCTCCCTCTGTCATGAGGTCAGATGTGTTACAAGCACAAAGCGTGACACTAAGAGAATGCATGCCGTGTTTGGTTCGGCTGGGTGTAAGCAGATTATAAAGTGTTTGCGGTCCCCAAGGTGGTGAGAGATAACCAACTCATGACTCGTGGGCCGAGGTGGAACGACCAAAGAGGATAAGTTTAAAGAGGAGCTGAGATGTGTGTGAGAGAGAGAGAGGTGCAGAACCATTTGTGTTTTTGAAAGTGAGAGATATGCGTGGAATGTTGGGAGCGAAATGGAGCAGGGTATGCGCGTGTGTTAGACCCATGTGCGGTTTTGAGAATAGAGAAATGGAGGAACAAAAGAAGAAAACTGAAGAGGGAAACTGGGGGAGTTTAGAGAGTGAGGAGCAGAGGGGGCTGATGGAGAGTGGGGGATCAGTCAGTATCTCCAGCACGAGGAGCTGAGACTAACCGAGAGGAAAAAGATAAGAAAGAAAGAAAAAAAAAACAGAAAGTCACTGCTGTGATCTGGAGAAAAGCCGAGTTGAACAGGTCAAGAAGATTGGTTCAGACCACATGTATAATTAGGAGTTTATTAAAAAAAGGAGTGTACAAAAGTGCTGAAGCATGCTTATTTTAAAAAAAAGAAGAAGAGGGTTTTCAATCTTTTTTTTTCTTCCTTTTTCCAAGTTTAAAGAATGGATCTTTTATCTTAGCGAAAACTAATCTTTGTTATTCTATTTGTCACAAGCATTTATTTTTTCTAAAGCTCGTGTACTGCCCTCGTCGTCTGTCTATTGGGACAACAGAGGTGGACCCAGAGGACTATGTGACAGACTCCAGAGAGAGGCACCTGAGGGTGGTATCTGGTGTCGTCTGATGGGTGTTCACGTTCATCTGTGCTATGGTGCTGCTGAGTGACCCTCCTCTTCGATGACGAGAGTGTCCTGAAGAGGGACAGAGAGGGTCCTTACCACAAGACGAACCGTGTTGAGTGAACAGGATGACTTCAAATGTCCTATGAATCAGTCCTGTTGGTGACGAATGTAAGCAGACGTGTCCAACGAATGTGACATTCCAGTACAACGACCTATGCATCGACCTTTAAGGTCTGTCTAGCAAGAAGATGTGAATAAAACAGACAGTTAGAGGAAGTACTTACCAATCTTTCACATGCTTCATATAAAACTACATGTAAATAGGCTATATGCCACGGACTTCCGTTCTAGCACTTCCGCATTCCTGGGCCAGACGGCGCACTTCCAGTTCACAGCCACAGGATGGCGATCTTTACACAATCTCTGCAGGACTTGCCAACAGTCAATGATGTGTACAGAATTATTCAGACCTTGTCTAAAGCGCACATCTAAGAAAGACAAAGGATTTAAGCTTTATGTGTCCAACTACATAAATAACTCTGAAGGTAAGTCTGTATTTGTTTTCAGTTCACCAAACTGCATCATGTAGGCTAACACAGCTAACATAGTTAACCTTGCTAAATTGTTGAGTAAACGTGTTTTGTCTGTACATTTCTGATTTAACACAAATGTTAGTTTCAAACAAGGAGGCAGGAGAAGTCAGGGCTGAGTGTTTACAGTCCATGAGGAGCAGCCAGAAGCCCCACTGTTTGAGTCAAAGGCACCTGACAGTTCAGTTTCAAACAAGGAGGCAGGAGATTTAGACCAGATTTAGAAACACAAGTTATTTTAATTTAATTATTTTAATTCAAGTTTGTGTACAAAACTTGAGTTGAAGTTAAATATCAGACAATATAAACTCTTTATATTCAACACATGTCTGCTATATGGTTTTGTGAATCTCACTGTTTATAGCAGCTCTTAATAAGAGATGTTTTCTTTCACTGTACAGGACACCGTAGTGATGATGATGAGGAGGGAGCCAGCTGGTCCAGCCTGGATGTTTGTGAGCCGAGATCGGATCCAAACACCAAATACAAACAAGTTGCTCCACTGATGACGAAGGACATGTGATCCATGTGGATGGTTGAACAGAAGAGCTGCTTCATCACTTACCTTTGTCTGACTGATTAATGTTTTTAAATCTCCATTAGCTGTCGAGGAAGCTGTGACTTAAAGTCAGAAGCTGTAATGCTATAAACTGTTTAAATCTTGTGCCTCATACGTTTTCTACAGTAATGTAACATCATCATCAAATTTGTTTTTAATAAACTGGCTAAAATAAAACTGAACTCTAAGCCTGTCTTAAATCAACATACACATTTTTTTGGGTGATAATAAGAAGACAAAGTCAGAATGTTTTGAACATTTTATTTTCTTACAAGTAGTAAGTAGTGTGACTGTAGTGTCAGGGTACAGTAGTCCTGAAGTATGCAGGTAGATTTTTATGCATCTGCTCTTCAGGTATCGGGTCCTAATTGAGCCGAGTACTGTCAATAAAAAGTTGCAGTGATAATCCGCCTGACCGTGGACTGATGGACACCGTACCGGTCAGCAAGGTCCCGTTGCTTTCATCCAAGGTCAAGGTCATTTAAGAACAGGAAGAACTCAACGGGCTGCAGGATTGGTTGACGGGGTGGTGTGGATAAATAATCAATAAATAACACTGAACAACTGGTAATAACTAATAATTCAATCTCAATGTCACTACTTGTGCAATAACCTGTCACACAACCTGTGTAATGTTGATTATGTGTAGTGTATATATATATATATATATATATATATATATATATATATATATATATATATATATATAACTATGTGCATGTTAGCTTGTACTGTATTACTAGTTTGAAATACTTACAGTAGTTCATTCAAATTCATCCTGCTGCATCATTACTGTATATCCAACCATGTTTACTGTCTCTCTTCAGGACTTTGTGAATATTATAATTACTTTTTCACTTTGCATGCTTTTAGTATAGTTTGATTTTTAGCAAGTCAAATCGGATCTTCTCATCCTGAGCACTTCATTGTACTGTTAACTCTGTGTTAACCTGTATATGACAAATAAACACAACTTGAACTTGATGGGGAGTTCCTCTCATCTCATTCTTGGTGAACACTGACCATGAATGGCAGAGCAGCGCAGTCATGGGTCAGAAACACGCCAGGTGGTCAGATGATGCAAACCTGAAAAAACAAAAAAGTGTTCATATTTACCTTCATAACGTAAAAACCAAACAGAGAACTCTTTATGAGAGTTATGCTTTAAAATAAATAATTACATCTCAGGAAATAAAAGTTTAATTGAAGTGAAACAGTTCTGGTTCCCCTTCAGTCGGTCACTGCAGTGCAACACAGAATATATGGGAATTGCACCACGCGCTGTTCACCTGAAGCATTACAATCACGCCTTTTAAGGCAAGTGAGGCGTCTACGTCTCCAGAGGCCACGCCCCTCTGGAATAAAAACGGAGGACGCCTCACGTTCTGCCTCTTTGCGCACTTCACCTTCGCTTGAAGCTGAACTCTTCGTGGGATTTCTCTCTGGCTAAACTGCCCGGCCGGAGGCGAGCACGCTCCCTACCCAGGGCGTCACGAGAGAGCACCGTCCCGCGAACTGCTTGGTTGGCTAACTAAGCTCAGAAGAACCGCTGTTTCACGGCTAGCTAGCTCCTGCTAACTGCTGCGCGCTCTCTTGTTAGCTTCGTCTAACTTGTTAGCTCCGTCTAACAGAGGCGCCTTCGAACAGCGGAAACGTCAACGCCTTCCCCCACCAGATGGCTCTTGAGAAGGCGAAGAAAAAGACAGGTCGCTCGGGCAAGGCTACAGGACCGGATAGCCCCGCGTCACGGCCCTGCCCGAACGACCGCGGCTTCGTCATCGCCTCGGCGGATCCCCGCGACGCCTGCCCCGTGCGCCTGGGATCGGTTCACGCTAAGCTTTAGCTAACCCAGACGCGCGCACACACTGCAGCCAGCTTCGTCTGGCCATTGGGGAGAGGCGCGTGGAGTTTGTGGTCGCAGAGATTGTTAGCGCTCCTAGCGAGCGGATGACGAAGACCTCCATTTTACCCGGCTAGCGCTGCTAACTGGCTAGCTCCCCACGGTTAGCTCGGCTAACTGGGGGCCCCCTCGAACAGTGCGAGGACGACTGTGAGCCAGCTTAGCGCCGCTAATGAGCTGACGATGAAGGACTTAATTGTAGGGTATGTGTGGAAAACTGCTTAGTCTAGCTGGCTACCTAGCCTTGTTTATTCAATACTGCTAACGTTCGAGTTTTCTGTCGCCGTTACGCTAACCTGTTTAGCCGAATCGACGATAAAGTCTCGCTAACGTAGTTTGTCTCACGCTTAGCCGAGCTAGCGTCCGAGTAGCTGTCACGGCTCGACGGCCTGTCTAGCCCTGCTATCTAGCCTACCAGTATCTCCCAGATAGGCTGTGCACGGCCTGCTAGCTCCTGCTAACGTAGCTGTGCGCTCTCGTTGTTAGCTCCGTCTAACTGAGTGCAGTCCAAGGAAAGAATTTTCTGCTTGATACCTGCTTGGCTCTGCTAACGGGTAGCCTTTTCTACGCCTACGAAGACTGAAAGACCCACTACTGTCCGAGGCCTTCTGACCGAAGACGTAGCTGGAGTCTGACGAAACAAAAGAACATGGTGGCGCTGAGAGCTTATCCACCCACGGGCTAAAGGAAAGCTCTCAGACGTTAACCACATCGGAGTTCAAGGAACCTTGATCAGGGGGACAAGGGCGAGCAGATGGAGTCTCCCCCAAACGGAAGAAGCTAACACCTGCCCCTGATGAAGCCTCGGAGCAAGGCGTCACAGAGGGAGCTCAACTCAGTTGCCTCAGAAGCTATTCCAGGCCTCTTCACCTCAGGGAAAAAGAAGGGCTGACTTGTTTTTACCACAGACTACGGTCAAGAAACCCAGTCAGATTGGTCATGTTTGTTTCACAATGCACAAAACACCTTTTCCCTTGTGCAAATAAAGAACAATTATTGTTTTCAGACAATAAAAGCTCAAAATGTGAAGGCCTCTTCACCTCAGGGAAAAAGAAGGGCTGACTTGTTTTTACCACAGACTGCGGTCAAGAAACCCAGTCTGATTGGTCATATTTGTTTCACAATGCACAGAACACCTTTTCCCTTGTGTGTAAATAAAGAACAGTTATTGTTTTCAGACAATAAAAGCTCAAAATGTGAAGGCCTCTTCACCTCAGTGAAAAAGAAGGGCTGACCTGTTTTTACCACAGACTGCGGTCAAGAAACCCAGACTGACTGGTCATGTTTGTTCCACAACGCACAAAACACCTTTTCCCTTGTGTGTAAATAAACAATTATTGTTTTCAGACAATAAAAGCTCAAAATGTGAAGGCCTCTTCACCTCAGGGAAAAAGAAGGGCTGACTTGTCTTACCACAGACTGCGGTCAAGAAACCCAGACTGACTGGTCATGTTTGTTCCACAATGCACAAAACACCTTTTACCATGTGTGTAAATAAAGAACAATTATTGTTTTCAGACAATAAAGGCTCAAAAGGTGAAAAGTGTCCCGTGTTTTCACGAATCGGCACAAAAACACCTCCTCACGGAGCCAGGGTCAACAAAGAGGTCACACAGTCGTTCAGTAAAGCTTGTCGACTCACCTCTGATCAGACCACAATAAAAAAAAAAAAAAAAAAAAGACGAGATTATGATTCCACTTATGTGGAATGTCTCTGTGGAGTAAGCCCAATGTCCAATAGGGGGCGACACACGCCTCGGGACACAAACAGGCGGATTTACCGCAAATACTTGGCCGTCCCGCAGGGAGTGGGCACTCTCAGACCTATGTTTTGTATCTGAGACCGGCGACTCAGATCGCAAAAAAAAAAAAAAAAGTTCAGGCTGACACAGCTGATCCAGACCGTGTGCCCGGCAGCCCCTGCGTGTTCACAAAATGCCTGAAGGCGGCGCTGTCGTCCATGAGAGCTCAGGGCGTCAGAGCGCTGGTTTTTCCTCAGCGATGCTTTAATTCTGGGCAGCTCCAGAGAGCAGGTGGAATTACACACAGACCGTGTGTTGTCACACCTAAAATGTCTGGGTCTCATAATAAACTCAGCAAAATGTCATTTGTCCCCGTCCCAGGGAATAATTTTTCCTGGTCTGGAGTTGAACTCTGATCTGCACAGAGCGAGGCCGTCAGAAAGACGAGATTCAGGCCTGCAACACCGCTTAGCTCTGTTCGAACTGAACAGAACTATGACTTTAAAAGGCTGCCAGCGTTTCCTGGGCCCCATAGCAGCAGGACTCGCTGTTTTTCATCTCGTTTGGTTATAGATGAGCGCTTTCCAGATTTTGGTGGGCTTGCAGCAGCGAGGCCCCGCCTCCCCACTACAAAAGATGACAGTGGACTCAGGCCGCCTGGTAGCCCTACAGCCAGGGAGGGACACCTCTATGATGAAGAGGTGTCCCACTGGGCAGGGTGCGGTCTGGGGTACGGGTGACAATGTACCTGTCCAACTCTGGCTGGGACGGTATTTGTCAAGATCAGCACGCACGGCTACACTTAGACCAGATGGAGCCGCTCGCTGTGTTCCCTGTCGCTAAGACATTTCTACAGGGGGGGGTCTGATTTCATGTCAACATGTTCTAATAAGATCGGACAACACCTGTGTGATCTCCTATGTCAACAGGGAGGGGGGTACTTACTCCCCACCCCTCCTGAGGTTGTCCCAGGAACTGTTAACGTGGTGCACCCCACGTCTCCTGTCACTCAGAGAGACGCACGTGCCAGGAGAGCTGAACCAGGGGGCTGTTACCCTGTCGAAGGGAGCGCCCCTCCACTCAGAGTGGCGCCTGCACCCTCGCATCGTGAACCAGATCTAGGCACAATACGAGAGAGCCGACGTCGGTCGGTTCGCCACCAGGGGAAACGTCCACCTTGCTAGGTTCCGCTCCATACGGGGCGTGAACACATCTCCCGGGTCAGACGCGTTCGCCCACGAGTGGCCGGCGTCAAAGCTCTATTATTCCCCCCTGTAGCGTGGCTCCAACCGACGCTGGAGCGTGTGTGCAGGGGGGGCCTCTCTCTGATCCTGGTAGCACCCAGGTGGCTAAAGAAGGTCTGGTTTGCAGAGCTGGTCTCGCTGTTAGCAGGAGCACCATGGCAGCTGCCTGCTCACAGAGACCTTCTATCACAGGCCCACGGGCAAATCTGGCACCCACGACCGAGCCTGTGGCGGTTGTGGGTCTGACTGCTGAGAGGAACAAACTGATCAGCTTTGGTTTACCCAACAGTGGGGTAAATACAACTCAGAAGAACGCACGTGCGGTGTCCACTCAGACACTTTATTTACCAAAATGGTGTGGTTTTGAGCTCTGGTGTATGGAAGGGAATATTGTGCCATATTCCTATAACATAGCACAGCTCCTCACTTTTCTACGGGATCTGCTGGATAAAGGTCGCTCCTTTTCCACCATTAAGGTCTTTTTATCAGCTGTTTTCAGCATGCCACGAGGGGTGGGGCGGCAAGTCTCCCGGTTCCCACCCTCTCGTGATCCGGTTCATGAAGGGAGTTATGAAGGTGAGGCCTCCGAGCAGGGTCTTGGCCCCACAGTGGGACTTAACTCTGGTCCTATAGGCCCTCTGTGATCCTCCTTTTGAGCCTTTGCAGAGTGCTAGAATTGATGTATTGTCTTATAAGACTGCTCTCCTTTTAGCTTTATGCTCTGCTAAACATGTTGGGGACCTGCATGCTTTGTTCACCCACTACGCACTCAGTTTGCTCAGGACGGGTCAAGGGTCACTCTGCGACTTAACCCAGCTTATTCACCTAAGGTCCCAACTTTAAATTACAGAAGTCCGGACTTTGAATTGTCAGCCTCTCCTACTCCTCCTGTCCTGTCCGCAGAACAGAGGCGTCTTAATGCGCTCTGCCCTGTGCGGGCTCTGCGTGTTTACATGGAAGGAAACAGCAGCTGGCGAAAATCAAATCAGCTGTTTGGGTGCTTCACTGCTCCTGTCGCAGGCAGGGCCCTGTCAAAGCAGCGCCTCTCCCACTGGGTGACAGAGGCCATTTCTAGGGCATACAGCAGCAAAGGTTAAAAGGTTTCCAGTGGCGTACATGCCCACTCAACCAGAGGGTTAGCCATTTCCTGGGTTTTGTTTAAAGGAGTGTCATTAGCAGACACCTGCGCTGCTGCTAATTGGACTTCTCCTAAAATGTTTATAAAATACTACAGCTTGGATGTCACAAATCATGACGTCACACAGGCTGTGCTCTCATCAAAGGAGAGCTGAACGTACTACCGCCTACCTGTTTGGGCCTAATGTTGCACAGAGCATGCATTTCCAGGGCGTGATGGTATGTTCCCATATATTCTGTGTTGCACTGCAGTGACCGACTGAAGGGGAACTGGAGGTTATGCACCATAACCAATGTTCCCCGAGGAAGGGAACAAAGTGCAACACTCTTTTGCCCCTCCAATGCACAAGCTCAGGCGAAGTGCTTGCAGAGGCAGAACGTGAGGCGTCCTCCGTTTTTATTCCAGAGGGGCGTGGCCTCTGGAGACGTAGACGCCTCACTTGCCTTAAAAGGCGTGATTGTAATGCTTCAGGTGAACAGCGCGTGGCGCAATTCCCATATATTCTGTGTTGCACTTTGTTCCCTTCCTCGGGGAACATTGGTTATGGTGCATAACCTCCAGTTTTTCGTGTTGTACTTCATTGTCTGTGTTGCCTGTTGCGTGTTTGTTTGTCCAGCACTTTGGTGTGGACTTGTTCCTGTTTAACACTAGGAATACCAGAATATTCAGATGAGTACTACACTTACCAGAGACTGTAAAATGACAGATTGAAGGATTTGCATTCCATTAGGTTTGTGTGACCCCCTGGGGCTGAAGTCTTTTGTGTGCTCAAAACATGCCCCAGTAGCAAAAACAAAACACCTCCCCCATATTCCAACAACAACATTCCTTCTGCAGGTTCAAAGTGCAGCTTTTTACAACACAGACCAAACTTTTGGAGATGTTGATGACTCTTTGCAAATGTCAACGCTAGAAACTTCAGTTTATTTTATAGATATACGTTTTATACTTTTTATACTACTATGCAAAAACTCAGGACAGTATTACACTTTTATTATTTCATTTTATGCTTATGTTCATTGGGTGTTTGGTGTTTTAGGGGTGTTTGGTGTTTCAGTGTTGGTGTAAATTTTCATACTTTTATACTATTATGAAAAAACTCAGGACAGTGTTACACTTTTTTACTATTTTATGCTTATGTTTATTAAATGTTTTAGTGTTTAGTGTTTAGATGGTTACTGTTGCACCGAGGGACTGAGAGAAACGCAATTTCGGTCCTGTGTATGTCCTGTACATATTGCAGTTCTGACAATAAAGTTGACTTTGACTGCCTCTAAGCGAGCAGGTCCCCGGTTCAAATCCTGGTCCGGGGGCCTTTCTGGGTGGAGTTTGCATGTTCTCTCCGTGCATGCGTGGGTTTTCTCCGGGTGCTCCGGTTTCCTCCCACAGTCCAAAAACATGCATGTTAGGCTGATTGTTAACTCTAAATTGACCCTAGGTGTGAGTGAGACAGGTCCCTCTTGTAAATGAGTCCCCGTGGCTCAACGAGTCCAGCCTGTATAAATAAAGGTTGAATGAATGAATGAACAAACTGATATGGAGAGAACACAAATTCTGTAAGAATAAAAATACTAAATATCACCTATTCCATGGTCAAGGCGGGATTGCATTGGTCACTTTTATCTGAAGGCGGCGGGATTGTACAGGTGGTCCCCGACTTACGAGGACATCGACTTACAGGCCTTCGGCCTGGAAACCCTGCTATGGACCGTGTCGGTTCATAAGTTTCTCCGCGGAGACACATGCGCTTTATGTGAACGGCGGTTTTGTCAGGAAGGCATCTTTGTCCTTCCTGGACGAAGGACAAATGGTAAATGGAGCTTATTTATATAGCGCTTTCCAGCCCCCTATGAGGGGCCCCAAAGCGCTTTACAATACCAACCATCCAACCATTCATACATATTCATACACCGGTAGCGGCAGACTGCCATGCAAGGCGCCATCCAGTCCTACCGGGAGAAACTCGGGGTTAAGTGTCTTGCCCAGGGACACAACGACACATGGTGTGGGGAAACGGGATTCGAACCTCCAACCTTCCGATCG
>JBBPBX010035843.1:20983-31827 GCA_038048925.1 Garcialebias charrua | reverse complement strand
GTATATATATATATAATTGAAAATTAAATGAGTTATTTACTTATTATTTATAGAAACATTTGTCTAAATTCTTATTAGATAAATAAGGAGCAGATTTAATAAGATATTTTCTTCGTCTGCTACCTTACATTTTTATTTTATTTTTCTTTATACGTTTTTTCTTCTCCAATTACATATATGTTAATTGTTCTATCTCATTATTATAAAATGAATAGATGAATAATGTGTGGCTAAAGAAGTGATAACTTACTAAGCTCTTTCTCCAACTTGACAATAAATGAAAACTGAATCCTCAGGAAGGTGAGTCAGTTGTCCTCTGACTACTGGCTCAGCTGAAAATGAAAACAAAAACAAGGTAAATGAGTAAAGAAAAGTTACATCTTCTCACATAACTACTTATAAACGGGCCAAAACAATGTATTTTAAAACATTTAGTGAAAACATTTAGAGATAAATTACCTTTCACACAATCTGGGCACCAGCTCTTCCCCTCAGCGTCTTTATCACCTGAAAAATAAACAAAAACATCCTTCCCCTTCCGATCAGACACAGCCTGACAGAACTCACCATAGCCGTGAACATTCACTTCTTCGTAACGAGCCATTTGGATCAAATTTAAGCCCTAACCCAGCCTTTTTAAACCAAACTACACGCTTCTCCTTCAAGTGACGCTGAACCTACAACCCGGAAGTGCTTCCAAACTGGGCAAAGGTTCTTAAAGTGACCGCGCACCTTTTTCAAACAATTTCGTTTTAAAATTAAATTAAATATTTATTATACGTTCAGTAGCTTGTATTTTTGGTTATAATACATTAGCAATAGCCTATGTAAAAAAATAAAAATAATAATGACAATAATAATAAAAACTTTCGTCCAAGAAGAGGAAGTAGTAGTAGAAGAAGAAAAGACTTCCGTCTGTTGTTGTCATGGCGCCGATTCAAAACTGATTCAAGACGATTTTGGGATTAACTTGATGTCAGCGAATTAAAATTCAGAGGCGACGTTAGTTTGCTAATGCTAACGCTCAAAATTGTTTACAGTTTTCTCACAGGTTGTGGACGTTTTCGCTGCAATGACTGCACAGTTTGTGCGGGATGGTCACATTACATCAGTGGGACAACAACGTCAAGCCAGAGAGTGGGTTGCTGTAGACTCATCTCGAAATGCAAATAATAATAGGACGTCTCAGACGAAGGTAAACAATTATTTATTTGGCCTATTTGCTAGGTTACTGAATTTAGCTTGTTGATACCAGTTTAGTATTTACTTTCAACCCTCTCAAAGTCTTAATAGTAGTATTAAAACTGTAAATGTAACATGTAAAAGTGAGATTTGTAGTCCAGCATCTGTCTAGCACTGTGCCTGTTTGTTGCTCATGTTACATCCTCTAAAGCTTTGTATAATTTCATTGCACTGAATGTAGGTTATTATAAAAAAGTGTATTAGTGTGCTCAAACTAACAGGATATAAAATTTGCTTTTGATTTTTTTGCATTTTTCACACCACAGCTATTATTCAATGAAGCCATTCCTGCACTTGTTGTCAACCGTGCCACCCATGTTGGCCCTCCTGCCCCCATTGTGATAGAGAGGCTGCTTCCACAATCAAAGACGTATGAGAAAGTGGACAGTGCCAGGAGCTCTGTCAGCTTTGCATCACTCTCTGAGGAAAGGCTTCAGGCTGCGGTCAAGTTGGCCAAGAGGGATCTAAGACGAAGACGCATTGAGTCACTGAGAAAATTATCTTCTAAACCTCTGCAAGAGTCCTCCCTCTTTGAAACAAGTGATGTGGAGTTGCTCCAGGTATTGATGGTACTTTTTGCATTATTGCAACTAAAGACTATCCTGTCTTTGAGTGTTTAAATGTTTTGTCTTTTTTGTTGGTTCAATGGCTAAATGAAACATTTCCTTTTCTTTACAGGAGCTCATAGCCACACCTAGCAAAAAAGAGATGAAGAGCTCTAGTCCAAAGGAAAAAATGGCTCACGCTGGTGCCAAACCGCACACTTCAAAGAAAAGTGTCACTTCTTCAATGCCACGTTTTGGTCAGTCTCCTCCAACTCGAGACCCTGGTCTGAAGCAGGTGCAAGGAAGCAAACAAACACCTTTAAGCAATGAGATCCACAAACTGCAAATAGAGTTAGAAAGATATATCCTGAAAGTGAAAGAGCTAGCTAATAGAGGTAACAATAATAAAAACTTTTTACTTTTACACTACTGTATATAAGGTTAATCACAGTTGTTAATAATTTATTTGTGATTTTCTCTCAGTAAAGTGCCTTGAGATATGTTATTTTGAACTAAACTATTTTTGATAAATTAACATTTGCAAATTTGTTGATAAATCAGAGTCAGAGAGTCTTTATTGTCATTTGCACCGCATGTGGTACATGTGATGAAAACGAGATTATGTACACGAGGTCCCAGTTACATCCAACAACAAATGAAAGAGAAAAACAGTAATAACATCTAGAATTAACTAAGAAAAACATCAACTAGTAATACACTAAGCCTAATATAGTGGGAATAAACAGCAGCACGAACATGAGTTTGTATGAGCAGATGGTCACAGATGAACACAGCAACAAGAAAACAGATCAGCATCAGTATGATGTGATATTTTGCAGTGTTTATTTTTTATTTTATTTTTATTTATTCATGAGTCTAACAGCCTCAGGGTAGAAGCTGTTCCTCAGTCTAGTGGTTCTACACTTGATGCTCCTCAACCTCCGTCCTGAGGGGAGTGGGGCAAAGAGTGAGTGTGCTGGATGAGTGAGGTCTTTCATGATGCAGGTGGCTCTTTTCCTGCATCTGGAGGTGTAAATGTCTGTGATTGTGGGGAGACTGACTCCAACAGACTTCTGTGCAGCCTTCACCACTCTCTGCAGAGCTTTCAATAAATCATTGTTTCTTAACCAAAAGGACGGGAAATGGAGGAGCCACTGGAACCCGAAGAGCAAAGCAAACTGGAGCTACGGAGGCAGAAACGGGCAGCTCGCTCAGCACAAGTCATTTATGTTCTTCAGCAACAGGTATTAAAAACCGTACAGCATGTAACTGAAAGATATATTTTTGCCAATATTTAAATTTGCTTTGGCTTTTTAAAAACATTTGCATCAAATTTATTTTAGATAAAAGAGATACAAGAATATATTGAAAAATTACAAAGAGAAAAAATGTGGGACACCAAAAAGGTACAGTATGTCTTCAGCAGTGGTAAAGGTTTACGGTACTTCAATGTCATCATTTAATTATTTATGTTTTTTTTAATAATAATACATTGTAAAATAAAGTAAAATATGTGTTTTACCTCTACTCCTTCTAAAAAAAAATCTATTTTTTATGCAAATACTGTATGTCAATGATGGGGGCCACCGTAGTTTTACCTGTGTGACAAAAACACAAGGGTGGCAATTGAGTTGTTTTCACTGGAACCAGTTTTGGAGCTCAAACTGTTTCCAGGCTGAAATGATCATAGAAAAGACTTGTGTATTAAAAACAACAACAACAAAAAAACGTTCCTGTGTGGACAGCCCCTTAAAATAAGGCAGGACTTGAGGAAGTGGGTAGCGTGATTAAATCAAACTTTCAAAACTGAATCCCTCCGATCACTCGTTTCTAGATTTACAAGTTAGATTATTCTTCCTGCTGGTTCCTTGCTTCATATGATGGGACATTTAGATCAGTACAGTATATAGATGAGCTAAATCTGATCTTATTAAAAACATCCTAAGACTCCTAAGATAATTTTCAACAACAGTGGCTTTCAGTTTTTAAGTTTTTGTTAATGATGTCTGACACTTTCACAACCCGTGTACTCATAATAACAAAAAAGTACAGTTTGAATATATTGCATGCATCAATATTTAGTTATTCATAAAACTACAAAATCAATCAATTTTATTTATAAAGCACCTGTCATACTAAAAGCAGCTCAAAATGCTGTACAGAATTATAAAACGATAAACTCACAAAATTAAAGCAAATGACACACACAAAATAAATAAATAAATTAAATTAAATAGTATGGAAAATGTATAGATTAAACAGAGATGAACCAGTTCAGGAAATGCATTTAAAAAGATGGGTCTTGAGCCTGCTCTTAAAAACAACAACAAAACACAAATATATTAAGTCTTTACAAGTTGTCTATTCCAGGTCACCCATATTTGCACATTTAATGATGCAGCTGCAAGTAAACTATAATTTTTGTTGAGTAAACTCACGTGACGAGGACCCTCTGCAGGTAGTAAATATGATACTAACAGTGTTTGAATCTGAAGTCTGATCTTTCACAAGGATCCAAACCGAGCGTAGCTGTCAACATGATGCATCCTTTTAGCTCTGGAGTATTTTAGGTTCACTTGTTTAAAACACTCTTCATCTTTGCTTGATTGTTTGGGTTTCCTCGAGGCGTTTCCCTGCTCATCTTCAGCTTGCCCTTCTTTTCTTTCATGCCTTTACTCCAAAGCCTCTCGCTCTTCCTGCTTGTCTTTCAGTTGCCACTCCTGGACTGTAACGCTTGTTGAAATGATGCAGGTCATATCTGAAGAATTATATTCAAATGAATTTATTTTTGTTGTTGATTTGCTGTGGTGCATAAAGTTTACTTGCTGCTAAAAGGTGCACTGCAGACGTCCGTGTCCAGGCCGATCAGGTCAAGTACTGTATAACAACACAACAATGTGCACCACTCCCAGAGGGCCTGAAGTGAACATGTCTACAGAGATCATTATAACTTCACTGTTCTCCTGTTGGTCCTGTGTAAAGACTGAATGTAATTAAAACCCATCCTGAACTGTACTGCACCCTGACTCCTCTAATTATTTGAAAATAAGCTGATTTATATCGCAGTAAACCTGCAGCTGTGTTGTCTTTAGAGATGAAGAAGTGTAGATATTGTGTTTACAACGTGAACTCACAACTGTCTAATTAAGCCAACAAAGATTTAGTCTGATAAACCTCCGTGGCTCAGGATCCAAGGTGCTTTGCTTAATTAGCAACTTCTAATTTGCTGAACAGAAGGCACAGTTGGACATGCCGGTTGTGAGTGTGCTTGTTTCCTCAACACAAACCTTATCTTGTAAAGGCAGCGGTGTATTTGTCAGGGGAATGTCGTTTCGCTGCTCATCCCTGAGCTACCTGTCATAAAACCTAGGAAGGTGAGGCGAGTTGACTGCGAGGCTGTGCTCAGGCAGCTGGATAACAGCTCCGGCTGGTGATGGATCACATTTCCCTCCAGCATCAACTCTGCATCGACACAGCTCCTCACCGACTTACACACATGAAAACACAGCGATGGCTTTAGGAGGCAGAGGATGCAGGAAATGGTGCTCGGAGGAGGATGCATCTCAGCGTGCAGAACATTTCTAAACATTTAACAGCAGTACAGAGAAGAGCAACTTGATGCTCAGTGGAAGCAGAAAAAAGACCCAAATACTGTTTGCGTTTGTTTTTTACTGAATTGTAAGTGTTTTAGGAGGTCATGACTGTTTTTGAGTAACCAAACTGAAGGAAAAACACTGCACTAGAAGACTGTTCACAGGAAGTTTTTTTTAAGTTGCACAAAAATAGGTATATGGAAACAATTTGTGTACACAACATTTCACAATAAGTTTTTTTTAAGTTGCACAAAAATAGGTATATGGAAACAATTTGTGTACACAACATTTCACAATAAGTTGTTTATGTCCATACAAATGAATAAAACAAAGGCCCAGCATTCACTGAAAGGAAGAGTAGTCCCACATTTATCACGGGGATCTGTACCCTGAAGACCAGCGATAAGTGAAAAACAAGTAGGAACAGTAGTACAAGTAGTAAGAAGTTGTTTATTTTAGATATATATATAAACACTACATTGCCAAAAGTATTTGCTCACCTATCCAAATTATTGGAATCAGTTGTCCCAATCACTTCCATGGCCACAGGTGTATAAAATGAAGCACCTAGGCATGCAGACTGTTTTTACAAACATTTGTGAAAGAATGGGTCGCTCTCGGGAGCTCAGTGAATTCTAGCGTGGAACTGATAGGATGCCACCTAAGCAACTAATCCATCGTAAAGTGTCCTCTCTTAAATATTCCACACTCAGCTGTCAGTTGTATTAGGCTATAAGAAAATGGAAGTGTTTGGGTATGACAGCAACTCAGCCATGAAGTGGTAGGCCACAACTGACGGAGCGGGGTCAGCGGATGCTGAAGTGCATAGTGCGAAGAGGTCGCCATCTTTCTGCAGAGTCGATCACTCACTACAGACCTCCAAACTTCATGTGGCCTTCAGACTAGCTCAAGAACAGTGTGCAGAGAGCTAATGGGTTTCCATGGTGGAGCAGCTGCATCCAAGCCATACATCACCAAGTGCAATGCAAAGTGTCAGATGCAGTGGTGTAAAGCACGATGCCACTGGACTCTAGAGCAGTGGAGGCGCGTTCTCTGGAGTGATGAATCGTCCTTCTCCATCTGGCAAACTGATGGACGAGTCTGGGTTTGGCAGTTGCCAGGAGAACGGTACTTGTCTGACTGCATTGTGCCAAGTGTAAAGTTTGGTGGAGTGAAAAACTGAAGTAGGAACAGTAGTACCAGTTATGGTGTGGGGTTTTTCAGGAGCTGGGCTTGGCCCCTTAATTCCAGTGAAAGGAACTCTAACTGCTTCAGCATACCAAGACATTTTGGACAATTCCATGCTCCCAACTTTGTGGGAACACGCCCAACTTACGATGGGCGTGCCATGAGGAGTCTAAATTCAGGCCGTTCCGCCACATCTGAAGGGGCCGTAATGATAGCAGCGCCAAGGGCACCACGGCGGATGCAGCCGTAAGCATCCCTAGAAGTCGAAGGTACCTCACCAGAGGCAGTGCCATGCTGCGCCTGAAGTCTGGGAGCATATACCGTCGACCCGCTGGGGTGACGGGCAAGCAGTCATTGAGATAGAGTTCATGGCAATGCCCAGGAAGATGGTCTCCTGTGAGGGAGTCAGATTGCTTTTCTCCATGTTCACCTGCAAACCCAAGCGTCCCACATGCTGGAACACTAATTGGGTATCCGGAACTGCCTGATCCCGCGTCGTAGCACGAATGAGCTAATCGTCCAGATACGGGAGGATCTTTAGGCCTCACAACTGTAAAGGGGAGAGGGCAGCCGCGACGTATCGGTTGAACACCCTGGGAGACAGCGAAAGACAGAACGGGAGGACCCTGAATTGAAAGTGCCGCCCTTAAAAGGCAAAACGAAGAAACCGCCAATGGGGTGGTGTGATTGGGACATGGAAATAATCATCCCTGAGTTCTATGGAAGTGAACCAATCGCCAAGGGAAATCGCCCGCAACACGTCCTTGGTGGTCAACATGCGGAAAGGCATGACCTTCAAGTAGACATTCAGGTCCCTGAGGTCCAGAACCGGACGTAGACCCCCAGACTTCTTCGGAACTAGAAAATATGTGGAATAAAAGCCCCCTGGATCCAACAGGGGGTCCACAGGCACTATAGCTCCCTTGGCCAGCAAGGTGCAGATTTCTCTGTTCAGTGCCTGCACCTTCACTGGATCGCGGATCACAGTCATCCTGACTCGGCCAGGGATGGGTGGCCGGCAGCGGAATTGAAGATGATACCCCGAGACAGGGTGGACAACACCCACAAGTCCGGGGTGTGGGCAACCCAGTAGTTGAGCTGTCCCAGGATAAAATAACCGACCACCGACCCTAAGGCCTCATCTGCGGGCCCCCCGACCCCTTGAAAGCCTAGAAGGACGCCGGCCAGACTGTGCCGCTTGAAAGGGGTGAGATGGCCTGGCCCCAGCTAGATCATGAGCCTGACTTCTCTAACCTGGAGCAGGTCTCAAGGCCGATCTCTGACCCTGCGTTGGGTGCTGAGGCTCAATGGAAGAAGGAGACGGGAGGGTGGACCTCCGTGAAGGACCCGCTACCGTCCAAGAGCCAGCTGGTTGGCGGCCGCGTCTGTGAAGCCCTGCCAGTTGCTGCCTTGTCTGAGACGCCTGAGCCAAGGCGTCCAGTGCTGCAGAGCCAAAAAGTTCCCCTGGAACTACAGGTAGGTCCCGGAGGGTTCTCCTTCAAGGCTCAGTGATTGGTGACTGCGCCAGCCAGACCTGGCGGCGAGCACGCACCAGCGTGGAGAGTGTATGGCCGATCTCCCTCGTCATGAAAGCAAAGGCCTGCAGAGATGTATCAACCAGGCCTTGCGTGTAGTGGGCCAATGGAACAGATTCCAAAGAGGAAGACAGGGCCAGCATAAGATGAGAAAGAGAGTTCCTAATCCGGCCCATGCAGGCCCCAGAATCATAGGTATTGCAGAGAAGGTCATCAGTAACCTGGCACTGAGGCAGTGGACAACGAGTATTGGGCCGCAAGGCCTCATCAGGTGGGACAATAAGAGAGGCAATGCTCTGTTCCACCATAGGCATCTGCCCCAAGCCAACCTTGGGTGCCTCTTGCATGTTTGCCAGGACCCTGCCATCACTTGTCAGACACGAAAACGCCTTGGTGTCAGACCAGCAAGCATGTAGTTCCTGTATATACTCCTCCGAGGGAGGAACCACAAAGGCAGCCTCTGATCTACTGTGCCCAAAGAATGCGCTGGAGGCTGCAGGCTGGGCCTGAGGGACGCCAATCTGTAGACGGGCAAGAGCCGTTCGAATGGCGGCTGTCACAGACTCTTCCGTATCGTCCTGGGAGGCAATGGAGCAAGACCCAGAGGCCCTGGAGTCCAGCTCCGGAAGATCCTCACAGAAATGGGTGCCAGAGGCCGCCATCGAAATAGCATCGTCACCAGTGACTGATGCTTCATCCCGCTCTGGAGGGAGCGTCCTGTCTTGAACCCCATCCTGAAAGGACTGGAGGAGGGCCTTCATGTGGGCCAGATCGGTAGTGAAGTGATCCGCTCTCGTGGACAACCTCCCTGCATCAGGCCGTCTGGCTCGCTTCACGGGCAGCGAAGGCGTAGCCATAGCAGGCCGCTCGCCCATCGCTTGACTCGGCGGCAATGGGCTATGCTGTGTAACGCCCGCCCAGTTGGTAGGCTGCTCCAGCGCAGCCAACCGATCCAGCATGACGCGACAGTTGGGACAAGCGTCATCTGACAGCGCCTCCCGGAGATCTCCCACACGGAGACAGGAGGGACAAGCGTCATCTGACAGCGCCTCCCGGAGATCTCCCACACGGAGACAGGAGGGACACAAGTCATGTCCGTCCTCGGGCTGAAGCGGCGTCAGACAGGACGAGCAGCGCAAATTTTCCAGCATCATACTGCTGAAAAGCGTGATCAGCCCGTCACAACAGAAGTCAACACGAGCAGAAAACGCCACTGGCGACTTTGTTGTAGGAAAAAAAACACCCCTGTAGGCTACAAACTCAGCGCGAGCAGAAACGCTACCGGTGAGTTTAGACAAACTATACAACAACTCAGCGCGAGCAGGGACGCCACTGGTGAGTTGAAATAAACAGCCAACAGAAAGAACTCAACACGAGCAAAAACACTACAGGTGAGTCAGATAAACGACCAGAACGAAAGATAACTCAGCACAAGCAGAAAACGCCACTGGTGAATTTAAATAACCAGCCAACAGAAAAAACTTGACGCGAACGAAAACACTACAGGTGAGTCAGATCAAGCGAATAGAATAAAAAATTAACTCAATGAGGGCAGAAATGCCACCGGAGAGCTGAATAAACAAACAATAGAAAACTCAACACCAGCTAAAACGCTACAGGTGAGTCAAATAAACAACTAGAATGGAAAATTAACTCAATGCGGGCAGAAATGCCACCGTAGAGTTGAATAAACAAGCAAAAGAAAACTCACACGAGGCAAAACGCTACAGAATAAACGACTAAAACGGAAAATTAACTCAATGCGGGCAGAAACGCCACCGTAGAGTTGAATAAACAAACAATAGAAAACCCAACACGAGCGAAAACGCGACAGGTGAGTCAGATAAACAACCAGAACGGAAAATTAACTCAATGCGGGCAGAAACGCCCCGGAGAGTCAAAAACTTACCAGTGTTTGCAGATCTGGTAAAAGTGAAAACAGCTTGTGCAGCCCTTGGAAGGCAAGACTTACCCACAGCTCCGTCCAAACACGGTCACGTGGCTACCAGCAACAAGCAGTTTAGGAAAGCGGTGGTTCACACAGAAGCAACCAGCTTCACACGACCACATGCCTGTACTCAAACAAACCTGCACGCGAGAAGAACGAAGGGATTGGAACGCCAGGTGCCACGCGACTCTATAGAGTCACGTGGGTCCTCGGCAGGTCACGGGGTGACTTTGTTGTCATTTGTGCTCAACCTGCCATGTGCAAGAATGATCATTCAGTGCTAAGCACCACCTCTGGCGGTCAGGAGGGATGAAATAGAACTCTTTTTCCCCATCATTATGGCTCCAAACGTATGTGTTTTTTTGATAATTATGTAGGGTACTGTGTTAGTATAGGCTAAGTGCTTGGTAATACAGTACTGTACATGTATATGGTGCAGTATGTACGTACATTTCGACTTACGTCGAAAATCGGTTTACGCCGCCGCGTAGGAACGGATCTACGTCGTAAGTCGAGGACTACCTGTACTATTTGAACTCAGGTTGTTTAAAGAGCTACGTAAATACACAACATGAAAGATTTAGTTTCTTTAGTGTGAATGGAGTTGGGTGATATATACAGTAGTCCCTCATTACTTTGCAACTCGTTTTTTGTGGACTCACTCTATCGCAGTTTTTGAAAATAAGATTGGACATGACACACAATTGGCTGATTGATGGATGAGCTGCATGATCGGCATGGAATTTTTATTTAAAATTAAAAATTTTAAATTATCTAGCACCTGCTGCACCTG
>JBBPBX010035843.1:0-18025 GCA_038048925.1 Garcialebias charrua | reverse complement strand
CTGGGCTACCACCACTACAGCTACCAGGACTACCACCTCTGCTACCTGGACGAACACCACTACAGCTACCAGGACTACCACCTCTGCTATATGGGCCAACACCAATACAGCTACCAGGACTACCACCTCTGCTACATGGGCCACCACCACTACAGCTACCAGGACTACCACCTCTGCTACCTGGGCCACCACCACTACAGCTACCAGGACTACCACCTCTGCTTCCTGGGCCACCACCACTACAGCTACCAGGACTACCACCTCTGCTTCCTGGGCCACAACCACTACAGCTACAAGGGCTACTACCTCTGCTACCTGGGCCACCACCACTACAGGATTACCACCTCTGCTACCTGGGCCACCACAACTACAGCTACCAGGACTACTACCTCTGCTACCTGGGCCACCACCACTACAGCTACCAGGACTACCACCTCTGCTACCTGGGCCACCACCAATACAGCTACCAGGACTACCACCTCTGCTACCTGGGCCACCACCACTACAGCTACCAGGGCTACTACCTCTGCTACCTGGGCCACCACCACTACAGCTACCAGGACTACTACCTCTGCTACCTGGGCCACCACCACTACAGCTACCAGGACTACCACCTCTGCTACCTGGGCCACCACCACTACAGCTACCAGGACTACCACCTCTGCTACCTGGGCCACCACCACTACAGCTACCAGGACTACCACCTCTGCTACCTGGGCCACCACCATACAGCTACCAGGACTACCACCTCTGCTACCTGGGCCACCACCACTACAGCTACCAGGACTACCACCTCTGCTACCTGGGCCACCACCACTACAGCTACCAGGACTACCACCTCTGCTTCCTAGGCCACCACAACTACAGCTACCAGGACTACTACCTCAGCTACCTGGGCCACCACCACTACAGCTACCAGGACTACCACCTCTGCTTCCTAGGCCACCACAACTACAGCTACCAGGACTACTACCTCTGCTACCTGGGCCACCACCACTACAGCTACCAGGACTACCACCTCTGCTACCTGGGCCACCACCAAAGCTACCAGGACTACCACCTCTGCTACCTGGGCCACCACCACTACAGCTACCAGGACTACTACCTCTGCTACCTGGGCCACCACCACTACAGCTACCAGGACTACCACCTCTGCTACCTGGGCCACCACCACTACAGCTACCAGGGCTACTACCTCTGCTACCTGGGCCACCACCACTACAGGACTACTACCTCTGCTACCTGGGCCACCACCACTACAGCTACCAGGAACTACCACCTCTGCTACCTGGGCCACCACCACTACAGCTACCAGGGCTACTACCTCTGCTACCTGGGCCACCACCACTACAGCTACCAGGACTACTACCTCTGCTACCTGGGCCAACACCACTAAAGCTACCAGGACTACCACCTCTGCTACCTGGACGAACACCACTACAGCTACCAGGACTACCACATCTTCTACCTGGGCCAACACCACTACAGCTACCAGGACTACCACCTCTGCTACCTGGGCCACCACCACTACAGCTACTAGGACTACCATCTCTGCTAACTGGACCACCACCATTACAGCTACCAGGACTACCATCTCTCCTTCCTGGGCCACCACCACTACAGCTAACAGGACTACTACCTCTGCCAAATGGGCCACCACCACTACAGCTACCAGGACTACTACCTCTGCTAAATGGGCCACCACCACTACAGCTACCAGGACTACCACCTCTGCTACCTGGGCCACCACCACTACAGCTACCAGGACTACCACCTCTGCTACCTGGGCCACCACCAACTACAGCTACCAGGACTACCACCTCTGCTACCTGGGCCACCACCACTACAGCTACCAGGACTACCACCTCTGCTTCCTAGGCCACCACAACTACAGCTACCAGGACTACTACCTCTGCTACCTGGGCCACCACCACTACAGCTACCAGGACTACCACCTCTGCTACCTGGGCCACCACCACTACAGCTACCAGGACTACCACCTCTGCTACCTGGGCCACCACCACTACAGCTACCAGGACTACCACCTCTGCTACCTGGGCCACCACCACTACAGCTACCAGGACTACCACCTCTGCTACCTGGGCCACCACCACTACAGCTACCAGGACTACCACCTCTGCTTCCTAGGCCACCACAACTACAGCTACCAGGACTACTACCTCAGCTACCTGGGCCACCACCACTACAGCTACCAGGACTACCACCTCTGCTTCCTAGGCCACCACAACTACAGCTACCAGGACTACTACCTCAGCTACCTGGGCCATCACCAATACAGCTACCAGGACTACCACCTCTGCTACCTGGGCCACCACCACTACAGCTACCAGGACTACCACCTCTGCTACCTGGGCCACCACCACTACAGCTACCAGGACTACCACCTCTGCTACATGGGCCACCACAAATACAGCTACCAGGACTACCATCTCTGCTACATGGGCCACCACCACTACAGCTCATAAATCTGCAATTTTCCACCGCATATCTCACCTCGTTTGGCAGCTTTAACAGAGGTTCTGGAAGTCCACCTCCACCGCTGTTAGCGGGCGTACCTGGCTACCTGAAGCGAGCGGCCCCCCTGCCCGCACGAAAACATCGGCGCCGTGGGAAACGCGGTGGCCGCCTCGTGAAGCTTAAAGCGAGCTTTGCACGCTCCTCTGCTGCTGCTGGTGCGGACCGCCGGACAGTAAATCCTCCTCCTGGATGTCTCGCGGACTCCTGCCTGCTCCAGCTGTCCAGCTCTGCGGCGCACAGCGCGCGCGCACGGAGCTGCAGTGGCTCTGACCGTCTCCAGAGGAACGAAACCAACCTGGATTCATCCGCTGCTCCATTCCTGGCAAACTCGCTGGTTTCCCCTGCCGATCCTGTGGTGGCCTGGATCGAGGTGCTTCATCCACGTCCGCGCGGTGGTCGCACGCGCGCACGGAGCTGCGTTTTCCCCGGCGAGCGAAGACGTGAGGTAAACAACCTGAAGCATCTGACCTGCGCTCCGTGGCCTGTATGGAGACCAATTGATGCCAAAACTCCAGCTGCATGCTCAACTCCAGTATGGCAGCTAAATCATGCCAGAACTTCAGCTGCATGCTCAACTCCAGTATGGCAGCTAAATCATGCCAGAACTTCAGCTGCTGGTCCAACAAGACTCGCTTTATTAAACGTGAGGTCTCTGACAAATAAAGCTTTCATCATGAACGACTTTTTCTGCTCAAACAAACTGGACTTCATGTTCCTCACAGAAACTTGGCTTCCTCCTGGTGAGTTATCTGTTTTCTCTGAACTTTTGCCAGTGGATTGTACGTTTTTTAACATGCCCAGACTGTCTGGAAGGGGTGGAGGAGTTTTGGCTGTTTTTAAGAAACTTTGGAACTGTAGACTGTTACAGGCAGCAGCTTTTCAGACTTTCGAATTGCTGCATTTTGAACTGGGCCGCTCCAACCCCCTCCTGTGTGCTTTGATCTACAGATCACCTAAAACCACCAGAGGCTTCATCAGTGAACTCTCGGACTTCCTGACTGGAATATTCTTGAAATACGATAGGGTATTACTTTTGGGAGATTTCAATTTGCATGTCTGTTGCCCTGATAAGCCATTAGTTAATGACTTTTTAAACCTGATACACTCTTTCAACCTGGTACAAAATGTTGTTGGTCCAACCCACCAGCAGGGTCACACGCTCGATCTAGTTCTGTCTCATGGTCTGTCAGTGGTTAATCTGATGATTGGGGATGCTACTGTTTCTGATCACAAACCCATCTCATTTGAAATATCTCTCACACGTGTGTCTAAATCTCCTGCTCCAGCCAAGAGCTGCCGTATTTTTAACCCTTCAACCGCTGCACTTTTCTCTTCTGCTTTCACCTCCACTACTGTTACAGCCCCTGAAACATCTGCCTGTGTCAGCACACAGGAGCTGCTCAGTAGCCACAATGAGACCTGCACTGAGATCCTAGACATTGTGGCCCCACTAAAAGTCAGGAAACCAAAGCTGGCAAAATACCCATGGATAAATGAGACCACCAGGGCAGCGAGACGTCTTTGCAGGCGTGCTGAACGCAAGTGGAAAAAAGACAAACTCCAGGTTTCTTTCATTTCGCTAAAAACATGTTTAAATAACTACCAGGCCACCGTCAAATCAGAAAAAAACAAATACTTCTCCCACATCATCACCTCCAACAGACACAACCCCCGCATTCTTTTCAACACAGTAAATTCCATTCTTAATGTTCCTCTATCAGCCAACATGGAGGCCCCTGTTGACTCCTGTAACAGATTCAGCAAATTCTTTGTTGAAAAGGTTGAGCTGATTAGGTCCTCCATCCCCCACTCCGCAGTCGACACCTCTCCCATTGTTCCTTGCACAGCAAACTTCAGGCAATTCAAACCCATCTCACTCCCATTGTTAAACAAAGCTGTTGGTCACATGAAACCTTCAGGCTCCCCCGCTGATCCCATCCCCCCATCATTGTTCAAACAGGTTCTGCCATCGCTGGGGCCCTCTGTTCTTAATATTTTGAATAGTAGCATTGCTACAAGTGTGGTCCCAGATGCCTTCAAACATGCAGTGGTCACTCCGTTATTAAAGAAACCCGGTCTTGACCCTTCCGCCTGCGCAAATTACAGACCAATATCAAGACTCCCCTTTATGTCCAAAATCCTCGAAAAACTCATTTCTATTCAGTTAAATCAGTTCTTAACTGAAAACAAAGTCTTTGAAGTTTTTCAGTCCGGTTTCAAACAGCTTCACAGCACGGAAACAGCTTTGGTCAAGGTTTTCAATGATATTCTTGTATCAAATGATTCTGGTCAGTTTGTGGTACTTGTACTCCTTGACCTTACCGCTGCTTTTGATACCGTCGACCACAGTATTCTCTTATCACGGCTCGAACACTGGGTCGGGATCACAGGTGCTGCATTAGACTGGTTCCGCTCATACCTCGCTGACAGAAGTTTTTGTGTTAAGGTCGGGAACAGTGTATCCCCTTCAGTGTCTCTCTCCTGCGGGGTCCCACAGGGCTCTATTCTCGGTCCACTTCTCTTCACGCTCTACATGCTCCCACTGGGGACCATCCTCAGAAAACATGGAATATCATTCCATTGTTACGCAGATGATTGCCAGATCTACCTGCCACTGAAACCAGCAAATACAGGCTCCCTCCACTCTCTCCTAAAATGTCTGGACGACATTAAGACTTGGATGGCTTCAAACTTCCTAAGTTTTAATGACCAGAAGACTGAAGTCATCATCTTCAGCCCTAGCTCAGCTGCCGCCTCTGATGAAATAAACTTGGACTCCCTCCAGCCGTACCTCAAACACTCCGTAAAAAATCTTGGGATGGTTTTTGACTCGGACCTTAAGTTCGATAAACAGATCAGCTCCGTTCTCCAGAAGAGTTTCTTCCAACTGCGGCAGGTTGCTAAGCTCAAGCCGGTGCTGTCCAGACCTGATCTCGAGACACTAATCCATGCATTCATCACAACCCGCCTGGATTATTGTAATGCACTGTACGCTGGGATCAGTCAGGCCTCCTTCTCACGCCTCCAGCTCGTGCAGAATGCAGCAGCTCGGCTTTTAACCGGTACACGTAAGTTTGAGCACATTACACCTGTTCTCTCCTCACTGCACTGGCTCCCCGTGCGAACTAGAGTCGACTTTAAAATCCTGTTGTTGACCTACAAATGCCTGAATGGCCTCGCTCCCCTCTACCTCTCTGAGCTGCTGGAACCATATGTTCCACCGCGGGCCCTGAGATCATCTGATCAGATGCTCTTGGTGGTTCCAAAAACACATCTGAAGCTCCGAGGAGATCGGGCGTTTTCAGTCACCGGCCCCAAACTCTGGAACAACCTGCCCCTCAACATTAGACAGGCCTCCTCCCTTCACTTGTTCAAATCCCTGCTAAAAACCCATCTGTTCTCTCTG
This sequence comes from Garcialebias charrua, assembly GCA_038048925.1. Classification (NCBI taxonomy): domain Eukaryota; kingdom Metazoa; phylum Chordata; class Actinopteri; order Cyprinodontiformes; family Rivulidae; genus Garcialebias; species Garcialebias charrua. Next base: position 12,081 of record JBBPBX010035843.1, on the reverse strand, counting down.
GTGTTTCATACTGTGTGAGCTGACGTAGTGTATATATTTTTACTGTTTTCATTTTAATATTGTTCTTATACATTTTTATTATACTTTACTGCTGTTAATATCAGAATTGTTACTACTGTATTGATGTGTGATACTGTTCTGTAAATTTTTGAGCCTCTTTTATGTTGTGTGTGTGTGTGAAGCATTGATAACAGTTTATCTGTTCTAACTGTGCTATATAAATAAATTTGACTTGACTTGACTTGACTTACAGCTACCAGGACTACCACCTCTGCTTCCTAGGCCACCACAACTACAGCTACCAGGACTACTACCTCAGCTACCTGGGCCACCACCACTACAGCTACCAGGACTACCACCTCTGCTTCCTAGGCCACCACAACTACAGCTACCAGGACTACCACCTCTGCTACCTGGGCCACCACCACTACAGCTACCAGGACTACCACCTCTGCTACATGGGCCACCACCATACAGCTACCAGGACTACCACCTCTGCTACCTGGGCCACCACCACTACAGCTACCAGGACTACCACCTCTGCTACCCTGGGCCACCACCACTACAGCTACCAGGACTACCACCTCTGCTTCCTGGGCCACCACCACTACAGCTACCAGGGCTACTACCTCTGCTACCTGGGCCACCACCACTACAGGACTACTACCTCTGCTACCTGGGCCACCACCACTACAACTACCAGAACTACCACCTCTGCTACCTGGGCCATCACCACTACAGTTACCAGGGCTACTACCTCTGCTACCTGGGCCACCACCACTACAGCTACCAGGACTACTACCTCTGCTACCTGGGCCAACACCACTAAAGCTACCAGGACTACCACCTCTGCTACCTGGATGAACACCACTACAGCTACCAAGACAACCACCTCTCCTTCCTGGGCCACCACCACTACAGCTAACAGGACTACTACCTCTGCCAAATGGGCCACCACCACTACAGCTACCAGGACTACTACCTCTGCTAAATGGGCCACCACCACTACAGCTACCAGGACTACCACCTCTGCTACCTGGGGCACCACCACTACAGCTACCAGGACTACCACCTCTTCTACATGGGCCACCACCATTACAGCTACCAGCGCTACTACCTCTGCTACCTGGGCCGACAACACTACAGCTACCAGGACTACCACCTCTGCTACATGGACGAACACCACTACAGCTACCAGGACTACCACCTCTTCTACCTGGGCCTACACCACTACAGCTACCAGGACTACCACCTCTGCTACCTGGGCCACCACCATTACAGCTACCAGGACTACCACCTCTGCTACCTGGGCCACCACCACTACAGCTACCAGGACTACTACCTCTGCTACCTGGGCCACCACCACTACAGCTACTACCACCTCTGCTACCTGGGCCACCACCACTACAGTTACCAGGACTACCATCTCTGCTAACTGGGCCACCACCACTACAGCTACCAAGACTACCACCTCTCCTTCCTGGGCCACCACCACTACAGCTAACAGGACTACTACCTCTGCTAAATGGGCCACCACCACTACAGCTACCAGGACTACTACCTCTGCTAAATGGGCCACCACCACTACAGCTACCAGGACTACCACCTCTGCTACCTGGGCCACCACCACTACAGCTACCAGGACTACCACCTCTGCTACATGGGCCACCACCATTACAGCTACCAGCGCTACTACCTCTGCTACCTGGGCCACCACCACTACAGCTACCAGGACTACCACCTCTGCTACCTGGGCCACCACCACTACAGCTACCAGGACTACTACCTCTGCTACCTGGGCCACCACCACTACAGCTACTACCACCTCTGCTACGTGGGCCACCACCACTACAGTTACCAGGACTACCATCTCTGCTAACTGGGCCACCACCACTACAGCTACCAAGACAACCACCTCTCCTTCCTGGGCCACCACCACTACAGCTAACAGGACTACTACCTCTGCTAAATGGGCCACCACCACTACAGCTACCAGGACTACTACCTCTGCTAAATGGGCCACCACCACTACAGCTACCAGGACTACCACCTCTGCTACCTGGGGCACCACCACTACAGCTACCAGGACTACCACCTCTTCTACATGGGCCACCACCATTACAGCTACCAGCGCTACTACCTCTGCTACCTGGGCCACCACCACTACAGCTACCAGGACTACCACCTCTGCTACATGGGCCACCACCATTACAGCTACCAGCGCTACTACCTCTGCTACCTGGGCCACCACCACTACAGCTACCAGGACTACCACCTCTGCTACATGGACGAACACCACTACAGCTACCAGGACTACCACCTCTGCTACCTGGGCCTCCACCACTACAGCTACCAGGACTACCACCTCTGCTACCTGGGCCACCACCATTACAGCTACCAGGACTACCACCTCTGCTACCTGGGCCACCACCACTACAGCTACCAGGACTACTACCTCTGCTACCTGGGCCACCACCACTACAGCTACTACCACCTCTGCTACCTGGGCCACCACCACTACAGTTACCAGGACTACCATCTCTGCTAACTGGGCCACCACCACTACAGCTACCAAGACTACCACCTCTCCTTCCTGGGCCACCACCACTACAGCTAACAGGACTACTACCTCTGCTAAATGGGCCACCACCACTACAGCTACCAGGACTACTACCTCTGCTAAATGGGCCACCACCACTACAGCTACCAGGACTACCACCTCTGCTACCTGGGCCACCACCACTACAGCTACCAGGACTACCACCTCTGCTACATGGGCCACCACCATTACAGCTACCAGCGCTACTACCTCTGCTACCTGGGCTACCACCACTACAGCTACCAGGACTACCACCTCTGCTACATGGGCCACCACCATTACAGCTACCAGCGCTACTACCTCTGCTACCTGGGCCACCACCACTACAGCTACCAGGGCTATCACCACTACAGCTACCAGGACTACTACCTCTGCTACCTGGGCCACATCACTACAGCTACCAGGGCTACTAGTCCTGCTAGCTGTAGTGGTGGTGGCCCATGTAGCATAGGTGGTAGTCCTAGGTGTAGTGGTGATGGCCCTGGTAGCAGAGGTAGTAGCGCTGGTAGCTGTAAGGGTGGTGGCCCAGGTAGCAAAGGTGGTAGCCCTGGTAGCTGTAGTAGTGATAGCCCTGGTAGCCGTAATGGTGGTGGCCCAGGTATAAGTGGTAGTAGCCCTAGTAGCTGTAGTGGTGGTGGCCCAGGTAGCAAAGGTGGTAGCCCAGGTAGCAAAGGTGGTAGCCCTGGTAGCTGTAGTGGTGATAGCCCTGGTAGCTGTAGTGGTGGTGTCCCCGGTAGAAAAGGTAGTAGCCCTGATAGCTGTAATGGTGGTGGCCCATGTAGCAGAGGTGGTAGCCCTGTACCACCTCTACTACCTGGGCCACTACCACTACAGCTACCAGGACTACCACCTCTGCTTCCTGGGCCACCACCACTACAGCTACCAGGACTACCACCTCTGCTTCCTGGGCCATCACCACTACAGCTACCAGGACTACCACCTCTGCTTCCTGGGCCACCACCATTACAGCTACCAGGCTACTACCTCTGCTACCTGGGCCACCACCACTACAGCTACCAGGACTACCACCTCTGCTACCTGGGCCACCACCAATACAGCTACCAGGACTACCACCTCTGCTACCTGGGCCACCACAACTACAGCTACCAGGACTACTACCTCTGCTACCTGGGCCACCACCACTACAGCTACCAGGACTACCACCTCTGCTACCTGGGCCACCACCACTACAGCTACCAGGACTACCACCTCTGCTACCTGGGCCACCACCACTACAGCTACCAGGACTACCACCTCTGCTACCTGGGCCACCACCACTACAGCTACCAGGACTACCACCTCTGCTACCTGGGCCACCACCACTACAGCTACCAGGACTACCACCTCTGCTACCTGGGCCACCACCACTACAGCTACCAGGACTACCACCTCTGCTACCTGGGCCACCACCACTACAGCTACCAGGACTACCACCTCTGCTACCTGGGCCACCACCACTACAGCTACCAGGACTACCACCTCTGCTACCTGGGCCACCACAACTACAGCTACCAGGACTACCACCTCTGCTACCTGGGCCACCACCACTACAGCTACCAGGACTACTACCTCTGCTACCTGGGCCACCACCACTACAGCTACCAGGACTACTACCTCTGCTACCTGGGCCACCACCACTACAGCTACCAGGACTACCACCTCTGCTACATGGGCCACCACCATTACAGCTACCAGCGCTACTACCTCTGCTACCTGGGCTACCACCACTACAGCTACCAGGACTACCACCTCTGCTACATGGGCCACCACCATTACAGCTACCAGCGCTACTACCTCTGCTACCTGGGCCACCACCACTACAGCTACCAGGGCTATCACCACTACAGCTACCAGGACTACTACCTCTGCTACCTGGGCCACATCACTACAGCTACCAGGGCTACTAGTCCTGGTAGCTGTAGTGGTGGTGGCCCATGTAGCATAGGTGGTAGTCCTAGGTGTAGTGGTGATGGCCCTGGTAGCAGAGGTAGTAGCGCTGGTAGCTGTAATGGTGGTGGCCCAGGTAGCAAAGGTGGTAGCCCTGGTAGCTGTAGTGGTGATAGCCCTGGTAGCCGTAATGGTGGTGGCCCAGGTAGCAGTGGTAGTAGCCCTAGTAACTGTAGTGGTGGTGGCCCAGGTAGCAAAGGTGGTAGCCCAGGTAGCAAAGGTGGTAGCCCTGGTAGCTGTAGTGGTGATAGCCCTGGTAGCTGTAGTGGTGGTGGCCCCGGTAGAAAAGGTAGTAGCCCTGGTAGCTGTAATGGTGGTGGCCCATGTAGCAGAGGTGGTAGCCCTGTACCACCTCTACTACCTGGGCCACTACCACTACAGCTACCAGGACTACCACCTCTGCTTCCTGGGCCACCACCACTACAGCTACCAGGACTACCACCTCTGCTTCCTGGGCCATCACCACTACAGCTACCAGGACTACCACCTCTGCTTCCTGGGCCACCACCATTACAGCTACCAGGGCTACTACCTCTGCTACCTGGGCCACCACCACTACAGCTACCAGGACTACCACCTCTGCTACCTGGGCCACCACCAATACAGCTACCAGGACTACCACCTCTGCTACCTGGGTCACCACAACTACAGCTACCAGGACTACCACCTCTGCTACCAGGACCACCACCATTGCAGCTACCAGGACTACCACCTCTGCTTCCTAGGCCACCACCACTACAGCTACCAGGACTACCACCTCTGCTTCCTGGGCCACCACCATTACAGCTACCAGGGCTACTACCTCTGCTACCTGGGCCACCACCACTACAGCTACCAGGACTACCACCTCTGCTACCTGGGCCACCACCAATACAGCTACCAGGACTACCACCTCTGCTTCCTGGGCCACCACCACTACAGCTACCAGGGCTACTACCTCTGCTACCTGGGCCACCACTACTACAGGACTACCACCTCTGCTTCCTAGGCCACCACCATTACAGCTACCAGGACTACCACCTCTGCTACCTGGGCCACCACCAATACAGCTACCAGGACAACCACCTCTGCTTCCTGGGCCACCACTACTACAGGACTACCACCTCTGCTACCTGGGCCACCACCACTATAGCTACCAGGGCTACTACCTCTGCTACCTGGGCCACCACCACTACAGCTACCAGGAGTACCACCTCTGCTACCTGGGCCACCACCACTACAGATACCAGGACTACTACCTCTGCTACCTGGGCCAACACCACTACAGCTACCAGGACTACTCTGCTACCTGGACCAACACCACTACAGCTACCAAGACTACCACCTCTGCTACCTGGGCCAACACCACTACAGCTACCAGGACTACGACCTCTGCTACCTGGGCCACCACCACTACAGCTACCAGGACTACCACCTCTGCTACCTGGGCCACCACCACTACAGCTACCAGGACTTCTACCTCTGCTACCTGGGCCACCACCACTACAGCTACCAGGACTACCACCTCTGCTACCTGGGCCACCACCACTACAGTTACCAGGACTACCACCTCTGCTACCTGGGCCACCACCACTACAGTTACCAGGACTACCATCTCTGCTACCTGGGCCACCACCACTACAGTTACCAGGACTACCGCCTCTGCTACCTGGGCCACCACCACTACAGTTACCAAGACTACCACCTCTGCTACCTGGGCCACCACCACTACAGTTACCAGGACTACCATCTCTGCTACCTGGGCCACCACCACTACAGCTACCAGGACTACTACCTCTGCTACCTGGGCTACCACCACTACAGTTACCAGGACTACCATCTCTGCTACTTGGGCCACCACCACTACAGTTACCAGGACTACCATCTATGCTAACTCGGCCACCACCACTACAGCTACCAAGACTACTACCTCTCCTTCCTGGGCCACCACCACTACAGCTAACAGGACTACTACCTCTGCTAAATGGGCCACCACCACTACAGCTACCAGGACTACTACCTCTGCTAAATGGGCCACCACCACTACAGCTACCAGGACTACCACCTCTGCTACCTGGGCCACCACCACTACAGCTACCAGGACTACCACCTCTGCTACTGGGCCACCACCACTACAGCTACCAGGACTACCACCTCTGCTACATGGGCCACCACCACTACAGCTACCAGCGCTACTACCTCTGCTACCTGGGCCACCACCACTACAGCTACCAGGACTACTACCTCTGCTACCTGGGCCACCACCACTACAGCTACCAGGACTACCACCTCTGCTACCTGGGCCACCACCACTACAGCTACCAGGGCTACTACCTTTTCTACCTGGGCCACCACCACTACAGCTACCAGGGCTATCACCACTACAGCTACCAGGGCTACCACCTCTGCTACATTGGCCACCACCATTACAGCTACCAGGGCTATCACCACTACAGCTACCATGACTACTACCTCTGCTACCTGGGCCACCACACTACAGCTACCAGGGTTACTGGTAGCTGTAGTGGTGGTGGCCCATTTAGCAGAGATAGTAGTCCTAGTAGCTGTAGTGGCGGTGGCCCATTTAGCAGAGGTAGTAGTCCTGTTAGCTGTAGTGGTGGTGGCCCAGGAAGGAGAGGTGGTAGTCTTGGTAGCTGTAGTGGTGGTGGCCCAGGTAGCAGAGGTAGTAGCGCTGGTAGCTGTAGTGGTGGTGGCCCAGGAAGCAGAGGTGGTAGCCCTGGTAGCTGTAGTGGTGGTGGCCCAGGTAGCAGAGGTAGTAGCCCTGGTAGCTGTATTGGTGGTGGCCCAGGTAGCAGAGGTGGTAATCCTGTAGTTGTGGTGGCCCAGGTAGCAGAGGTGGTAGTCCTGGTAGCTGTAGTGGTGGTGGCCCAGGAAGCAGAGGTGGTAGTCCTGTTAGCTGTAATGGTGGTGGTCCTTTTAGCAGAGTGGTAGTCCTGGTAGCTGTAATGGTGGTGGTCCTGGTAGCAGAGGTGGTAGTCCTGGTAGCTGTAGTGGTGGTGGCCCAGGCCCAAGATTTACTTCAATATCACCGGCCAAAAGCAGTTTCAGAACAGCAGTTCCGGGAGATAGTAGAAAACTGCTAGATTGTACCTTTTGATCTGGGGGTGGTGTAGCATGGCCTTAATCCAGCAGCCTTGTGAAGAAGATGTTGACTGTTTAACTGGCAAGAAGATTTTATTGTCATATTTCCTTGGGCACATTAAGCTCAGAATTAGATAAAAAGATGTAAAAACAACAAGCAAATAAAATGATGGCAAAATCTGAGATCTTTTGATGTTTTTGAAGAATATTTGTAGCAAACACTCAGGACTTGCCAAACTGTGTGTCTGTACCCCAGCAGCCATCTTGTTTGTGTGAATTGTGAAATGGTCTTTCGTGTCAGCTCTAGTGCAGAGCAGAGTGAACTCAACATACACTCCCACAACACAGCACGAGTATAGCTACAATATATATCTCAGTGTCTGGAGAATCAATTCAATTACGATTTTTGGTGTCACGATTTGATTCAAAATCGATTTTTCGATTCAGAAACAATTTTTGATTCAGAAACGATTTTTCTATTAAAATGGTCATAAATTTAGTTTCAGTTTTGTAGCTGACAAGCTGAAAAGAATAAACAACAATGTAAACAAATGGAACATTTATTTAAAACTATAATTTTAGGTTCTGTACTGTATCAAATTTTTTGCATTGTTTGATATTTATACCAAAAATAGGAACAAATAATACAGGAGTGCATACAATTATATAACTTAAATGACCAGTATTAGGTTAGATTAGTTGCCTGGATTTCTCTAAAACAATAAAAGAAAAAGAAATATCTAGGAAAAAATAATTAATCCATCCATCGTCTTTAACCATTTCTGAGTCACGGGGGTCACTTGTGTCCATGTCCAGTCATCACTGTGTGAGAGGCGGGGGACCCCTGGACAGGTCTCCAGTCCATCACAGACAAATAATTCAAAATATATAAATAGAAAAGTAAACAGACTTCAGCCTACCATAGTGCATTAACCTTTAACTCAAAATAAAATACAGACTTCAGTTTTTTTTAACATATTGATTCATATTTAGTAAATATTTAACAAATTTTCAAAACCTGTGCAAGTTTAAACAAAATCTCTTCTGAACTGTAATTTATAAACATAAATTGTATCGATTAGAACTGGCTCCAGGCAATGTGTCTCATCTGGCCTCTCCAACCTGTTAAAAAGACAAATTACATTAAGTTTGTTGTATAACTTGTCTATAATCCAAAAAAGCTAATTCTGGTCCTCTGGACATTCAAAAAACAAAACAAAGCAAAAAAATTGTAGAAACGTTTCGTCTTTCGTCCGAAAGACTTCCTCAGTCTGAGGTGCTGTGTTCAGCTCAGTCTTATAAATAGCACCCTCTCACAGTGGATCAACCAGTTGGCTGATGACAGCCTGAAACCAGCTGCTCACATGATCAAGGAGGACCATCAGCCTAACAATGGATCGTTAGCACCCTGATGGTTGTTTGCTATTCACAGAGGGCTGAGTGATACCAGCAATAACAGCATTGTGGTGAGAGTGACAGTTGAACCCGGAGGCCTCCACCTCTGTTTAATGATGGGCGGTTTCTTTTCACAAAGATGGGCTCCTTTATCATGTGATCATGTGAGCAGCTGGTTTCGACTGTCATCAGCCAACTGGTTGATCCACTGTGAGAGGGTGCTATTTATAAGACTGAGCTGAACACAGCACCTCAGACTGAGGAAGTCTTTCGGACGAAAGACAAAAAGTTTCTACAATTTTTTTTGCTTTGTTTTGTTTTTTTTTAATGTCCAGAGGACCAGACTTAGCTTTTTTGGATTTTTCTACCTGGATTATTGAGCATGCATCAGGGTAACTTGTCTATAACTTTAGTATAATATGAGAAAACAAGTTACATTTGAGCTGCATCAGAGCTTCTCCCACGTTATTCTTGTTTCATGCTGGAGCTGTGTGGAGCTTTATCTACATGAAGGAATAACGTACGTTGCTTCCAGAATATTAAAAATAAAACTAAACCCCTCAACTTCCACTGAGCTGTCTGCTCATAAATCCTTTGTGATATAACAGGAGATGGAGAAGAAAATCTTTGCAGCAGACTTCGCTGGTCGGCTGGTTTCACTTTCATCTTCTGCACATTTTATCGTACTCCCAAAATACTGTACCGTAATTTTATTTGACACTTCTTGCAAACAACCGTTCTCTTGTTAAGCTATGTCTTCCCTCAGAACATTGTAGGATCTGAAATTATTTTTAAAGACGAAGGAGCAAGTTGAATCGCGCTGTCTCGCTCCTCCCTCCATGCTAGCAGGCTCCATTGAGATAAAGGGAGTGTTGTTTTCATGAAAATTCCTTCGTGGCGGCAGCCATTTTAACTGACGACGTCAGTCGACGTCGTTCAAAACTCCGCCTTCTGTTCTCTGATTGGTCCGGTCAAAAATCGACCGGAGAAATCGTTGTCTATGGGAGAAATGCCAGACCCTAGTACAAAGCGAAGTGAAGGACAAGGGTCTGGTTTTAACCAGGCTAATAAGTAACCAGACACATGGAGATTTAATTTCCAAACTGTGTTTAGTCATGGCTTCATCGGCATCTAGCCTTTCTCTTTTACTTTCCTCTTTTCTTCCTGATGCTTCCTTTCCTCCTTCATCTCTCCCTTCTCTTTTTCCTTTATTCTTTCTTTCCTCGTCTTTCATGACTTCCTTTCTTCCTTCCTTGCTTTATTTCTGACCGTTCTTTTTGTCTCTCCTTCCTTCCTTCATTTCTGAAGCTTTGTTGTCTTTCTCCTTTTACCTTCTTTCCCTTGTTCTTTCCTTCCTTGCTTTCCTTTGCCTGCATTTAGAAAAGGATTAAATACTTTTTTTTTTTTAAAGCTGTGCTTTTTAAAGGCTGTTTTAATGGTAAAGGTCTTACACTGTTCTTGAAGAGCTCTAAATAAATCAGATGATCTTCGCCAAACAGGACGGGGATCAGACAGCATCCTGTCCAGCTCCTGTGAAAACAGAAGAAAATCCAAACGTCTCAGTCATCTCTGTCCCGAGGAATCATGAAGTATAACAGTGTTTGCTGCTTCATGGTCTACACAGATGGAGTCAGTGTTTTCTGTGAGGGCTCCCATCGTCTTCTGCCTCAACAAAATGAAAACTTCTGAGTTATTATGATGACTTCTTAATGAGGAGGAGGAAGGTGGGAACCAGACATGACAACAGGTGTTTACATGGACAAAGACAAGTTGGGTCAAATTTTCAAAGGCCAATAAATCAGCAGATAGGAAGTAAAGTTAATAAAAAAAATCAAACTTGTGTGGTCAATCATATTGAAACAAACCTTCACTGACACATTTTATAGACTCGCTTTTGGATTTTAATTTTATGATTCCCTGTCTGACACTAAACTATAAATGTTTTTTTTTGGCCACATACCTACAAGAACATCATTTCTCTTTACAACCACAATTTAACCATAAAACACCATAATCACTGTTTACTACAAATGAGCAGCGTGAGGATCTTCAGAGCTGAAGTTTAATTTTGGCCAGCCTCCATCACAGACACCTCGCTTCACGGATGGGTTTTTCTTATCGTGAACTTTATGGCATCTGCACCAAGTAATTCAGTCTGTGTGTGTCCCTGTAAGTTTGTTGCCACATAAATGAGCCTTAAAGTTGGCTTGCTGGTAAAGATGTGTATCTTTATGCTGGTGTTATGACTGCAGCACTTAAAGCTGTGACCTGTTGTCTGCTGACACTTCACAGACCCTCAACAACAAAATGATTCCAGGATCCACCTCCAGGACTTTAAACAGAAGGTGGAGATTTATCTGATGACTCTACAGGCAGGTAGTTAGAGAAGTGGAAGCTGGCTGCAGCAGGTGACAGCAAATAACTCTTTGAAAGGCTTCAGTTTTCTGAAAGGAAGTTTTAATTTGACCAGATTGATAAATTAACAGCTAATTCAGGATCATTCCAAGATCCAAAGCAGATTGCTGTCTTCTTAAGAAAACTCTACTCTCAAACAAATTTAAAGAGGTTCATGAATAAACTTTATAAACTTTGGTATCAAATCAATGTTTAAAGGGGATCACATGTAAGTATTTAAAATTTTTATGTTATGTCTGTGTGCTATCTTGACAATATAAATTCATTTTAATACACAAAATAATTCTTAGATAATTAATTATACCCTTTTTAATTCTGCCATTTTTAACTTTCGTTTTGAACGACCGGTTTCTGATACAAGTTCTGAAGTCCACGCCCTTCAACGATCTGTTTACGCCCTCTGTAACAGCCAGTATCTGTAATGTGTTGTTGTTTTAAAATTAGCTCTTTTTTTATTACTCATTTGACTTACTGTTAGTGTCAGCTTAAGATAACTTACCGAAACCCGTCTGAGCGCGCCGCAATTTGCTGCTCCTTTTAGCATGAGACCACCCGAATCCGATGCTAATGTTAGCTTGTTCCTCTTCCGGTGTTCGCCAGCTCCGCTCGTTGCACGTTTTGGGAGTTATCGCTGTTCCAGTCAA
>JBBPBX010035842.1:17499-31830 GCA_038048925.1 Garcialebias charrua | reverse complement strand
GTCGACAGCGGGTTCGGCCTCCAGGCCGAGCAGGTCCCGAAGCAGCGTCGACACAAACTTCGTAGGATGCTGGCTCTCGGAGCCCTCCGGAACCCCCACGAGGCGAATGTTATTTATTCTGAAACGACCCTCCCAGTCCTCACATTTTTTAGACAGCGTGTTCACCGTTGTATTTAGCGAGGTGATACGGGTCTCAATGGCGGTTAGCTTCCCGTCATGCTCATTAGCTGCCCGCTCCAAGTTAGCGATATTAGCTTCAGCCGAGGCCAGCTTAGTCCCAAACTCCGTCATAACAGCCGCAACCTCCTTCTTAATCATAGCCGAAATCATAATCTCAAACCTGTCGATGAGTTCATTGCGTAGGTTGTCGACCATTTCCTGAATCTTGGCTAGCAGCGTGCTATCACTAGCATCAGGCCCCACCGCAGCCACGGGCCCGGCTCCGCCACGAGTCGTTTTGTCGTGTTTCCCCATGTATATCTCCGGCAATCACACTTTGGGCATCGGGTATGCGTATTCCTTCAATAAAAGTTCAGTTTACTCCAGAGGAAGGATATTAGGAGGTGCAAAAGAATATATTACACATATGTTCCGGAGGAGCCGAAGCAACGCACGTCTTACGCCATTAGCGCTCCACAGCGCCCCCAACGTCAATCACCCTTAAAGCTGCCATCAACGGCAGTTTTTACACAGCAGGAGGTGGGGGGGGGGTGCAGGAGCGGGTGAAGGGTTTGTATTCAGTGAGGGAGAGGAGGAGGGGCTGGATGCAGGCGCAGATTCATGAGTGAAACAGTGGAGTTGGGTCAGTAAACCAGTGGTTGTACCTCATTAACAAAAGCTGTTCAAACCTCCTATCCGAAAGTCTATTTCTTCTAGGTGTGAGCACGAGACCTCCCAGACTAAAAAGACGTTCCACAGGAGCACTTGAAGGTGTTGGAGTGTTATACTTCATGAAAATTTTCTTAATGTTTGAAAATTTATGCAGAATTTGAAGATCATATGCTGACCTCAGGTATTCCATGACTTCCTGTTCTGCAGAGTAGGTCTCGTCTGGCTGTGTCTCAAAAGTGAAAAAGTCCATCACACCTTGGCTAGCAGTTGTGACGGGACTCTGTGGTGCAGGTTCAGAAGCCGTTGTGACGGGACTCTGAGGTGCAGGTTCAGAAGCCGTTGTGACGGGACTCTGAGGTGCAGGTTCAGAAGCCGTTGTGCGGCACGCTGCTATCAGAAGCTCTTTTACTCTCTCCCTCCTATCTGCGTCTCTTAGCCATCGGAGTTTGAAATTAGGACAACTGACAGCTGCAAGTAGGGCATCTTTGTTGTCCAGCATACCGGCAAAACGAGTCTGGATAGCCTGAAAAATATAATTGATATGTTTTGATACATGGCCTACTAATATGCAATTGAATTACAGTACAGTACTTGCAAACCATGCCTAATGTGGGATCAATATCATGACTTTTTTTTAAGAGTGTGTCTCAGTTTAATTTTTGTTAATAAATGATAAAGCAGCTTATTTTAGGATGTACCGCTTACAGCTTTATTCAGCTTACTTCAATGTTTTAGTACTTTTACTGACTTATTTCTGCTAATTTCAGATCTGTATGCTCCTTTCTGCAAATTTTTGGAAGAATCGGATATTTCTGCTATTTCAGCTACTATTTAGCTATTTTATGATAATTTCAGCTTTTTCAGCTATTTCCACATTTTTTTTATCAATCCAACTTTTTTCAGCCTAATTCAGCAAAACCATGCTCACCCACTTCCTTCTGGTAATTTAAGATTATTTATGTTTGTTTTAGATTTGTTCTGCTGTTTTTGACCAATTTCAGCTGTTTTCAGATAATTTCAACTTTATTTTGCTTATTTCTGCTTATTTCAGACTTTTTGCAATTTCAGATTGTTTCAGATATTTCATATTATGCTGCTTTGTGATTATTTCTGCTAGTGTCAGCTTCTTCTGTTATTTTAGCTACTATTAAGCTGTTTTATGCTAATTTAGGCTTGTTTCAACACAATCCACATTATTTGCACTCATTTCAACTTTTTCCAGCCTAATTCTGCAAAACTATAATCTCTCTACAAATTTCTAAGACATTTAAGCTTCTTTCTGCTATTTTAGATAATATTCAGCTGTTTTTTGCTAATTCTTGAACAAATGGCATTCACACATGCATTTTCGCAGGAAATGCAATTTCTCTATTTAGTCTTACATTCTGCTCATTAGACATTAGAATTATAATTCTGAAACATATCAAGTATGCCTTCTTTGAACTAGAGCAGGGGTCTGCAACCTTTACGATCAAAAGACCCAGTTCACTGCAACACAGGTGGAGCTGCCATTAGCATGGTTTGGAATGTTTGCTACTCAATCACAAACAATGGAATCAAGTCCCAAAGGTATTTTCTGAGTAGCAGCAACAGCTTTCTCATTAACACCCATCACCCACCGTTTAGCATTTACAAGAAGAAACTCTCCAAGGATTCAAATTAATCAAACTGTCATTTGATAGTCTCTGGTAGAAGTAGTACTCATTTGAAAATGCTGGTAGGGCCCAGTGTTAAGATTTTTATTATTGTTAATATAGTTTATTTATTGTACAGTGTTGTTTATTTAGAATATTATCCAAATGGGTCACTTTTATTTATTACTATATTATACAATACAGTACAAATGTATTTTTGGCATATTTTCAAAATAAACATTTTGTAAGTCTTTATTTTGTCTTTTTTTTTTTTGTACAGAAAATAAACCGAACCGAGCCCTCCTTTGAACCAAACCGAAATGTAATTTTAGCGTACAGTTACACCTCTAGTTCTAGGATTCTTATTGTATTTGTTTTCTTTTTTTTTGTGATGATGAATATACTGTAGTGTACTGTACAATGTACAAAAATAGTGTGATGTAAGGAATTTTAGCTAGCTTACAGATGGAACATACCTGCACAATAGCATCTGGAAGGCCTGCAGTCATCCTGGAGAGAGAATCTTTCACAGCCAGGGTCTTCTGCATCAGGACTTCTAGTGTGGGCAGTAACG
Source organism: Garcialebias charrua (assembly GCA_038048925.1). Lineage (NCBI taxonomy): Eukaryota > Metazoa > Chordata > Actinopteri > Cyprinodontiformes > Rivulidae > Garcialebias > Garcialebias charrua. The sequence continues at coordinate 28,791 of JBBPBX010035842.1, read as the reverse complement.
TCCCATAAGGGCAGTCACCTGTTGTTTGAAAAAAGAGGCAGATATAATAAGATTTTTTCTTCTTTCTGCTACCTTTCATTTTTTTATATTTTGTATGTTATCATTTATGGGATTGTTTTGTATTGTTTTTTTGTAAACAAAATGAACAAATTTAATAAACATAAACAAACCTTGTAGGATGTCCAGAGCTGCAGTCAGGGGCTTCATGACGGTGCAGTACTCATGCAGGAACTGGTACTCTCGGTCTATGAAGCACTTAATTCCCAGCTTGCTGCATAGAGTATTCAGCTCATGCATGGGGATTTCTGCAATTCTTGTTACAGCGTAAAAAAATGAATTCCACCTTGTGGATGTTGGGACCAGGAGCTTTCTTTTGCTGACTTCCTCCACTGCTTCTGATGCGAGGGTAGATCTGCTTGATTTGGTCCATAGCGCTGTGCATTTTGCTGTGCTACTCCTATAAACAGCCTTGCTCTCTGCATGTGAAGTTAAATATTTCTCAACATCACTTGTGGAAATGAGGTTGATGGTGTGGGAGGCACACCTATGGTGTGGGGGTAGAGATAGTTGGCCATCACCTTCATTCCCAGCTGAGAGGATTTCTGACAGATCCAAAAAACTGACACCATCATCTGTGCAGGTGGATTCTTCCTCCTCCATCTCATCATCAGACTCCCTGACAGGCTGAAAAACTTTAAACGCCTTCACAAAGTTGGATCCATTATCAGTCACTGTTGCAACTACTTTGTTGCCTAATCCATATGAAGCGTGAATGTTTTCAATTTCTGCACCAATAACATCATATGTGTGTCTACCGCGAATTCTTCTACATGCCAGTGCAGCTTTGTTGCGCTCCAATGTGGATCTATGGATCCAGTGGAGCGTTACTCCCATGTAGCTTCTGTTACCGGCATTAGCAGTCCAAATATCAGCGGTAGTTGACACAAAGTCCACATCATTCAGCGCAGCCTTCAGCTTTCTCTCCATCGCTGCGTACTCCTGCTCCAGATACGCAGAGAACGCTCCTCTGTGAGGCAGCTCAGCATTTACAGCGGTGGGGATTCGGTTTATTATTGCACGAAATGAAGGCGCATCAACCGTGTTGAAGGGCAACATTTCTTCTACTACATATCGTCCAACCAACTGTTTTAATTCATTGCCACTTACTCGTTTTGCACCGAAGTCAAGTTTCAGTTGTTTTGGTGGCGGGGGGGGGACCTCCTGCAGACTGAGCAGCTCTCTTTGATCCAGCTGGAGAGGCTTGCTGCTGCTCCATCAGTTTCACTGTCCCGTGCTGCGCGACTCCAAATGTTTCTTTAGGTTTGAAGTTGTGTTTTTGAAGCAAGAAAGCACTTTCTCGCCAGCACAGAGCGTACAACGCACCGTTATGTTGCAGTTGTCATCCTTTGCTGAAAGAAACTCAAAATAGTGCCGGTATTTCCAGCTGGAAAAAGCGTATCTTACTCCTGAGCCTCCATAACTGAACTGCAGTAAAATCTCCTCCTCTCAGCTCCGAGTGAGCGCACCGTCCTCAGCTCAGTCCAGTCTGTTTATATCTGTTCCTGACTGTCACGCACGCTGCGGTGTCAGGTTTCAGTCAGCTGTGACCGAATTTCCGCATCTTTTTTTAATCACTCCCCTGCCGAGAGAGACGCATTGAGGAAATAAAATAAAATTACAGTACTACAGAAAATGACAAATAACTAAGTAACGCACAATAATTTGGAGAAAATAACTTTAATCTGATTACTGCAGTTTGAAAAGCAACGCGTTAGATTACTAGTTACTGAAAAAAGTGGTCCGACCAGAGTAACGCGTTACTTTGTAACGCGTTACTGACATCACTGGTGAGCAGAGTGAACAGGAGAGGGCTCAACACACATCCTTGAGGAGAGCCAGTGCTGAGGGTTATGGTGGAAGAGGAGAAGTTGATTGTGGATCATCACTGACTGAAGTCTGTTTAGAAGTCAAGGAACCAGTTGCAAATGGAGGGGCTTAGTCCTAGTGTGAGTAATTTGTCCATCAGGGTTTGGGGGATCATGATTTTGAAGGCAGATGTGAAGTCCACAAAGAGCATATTCATTCATTCATTCATTCAACCTTTATTTATACAGGCTAGCCTCGTTGAGTCACGGGGACTCATTTACAAGAGGGACCTGTCTCACTCACACCAAACAACCATCCACTCTCACACTCACACCTAGGGTCAATTTAGAGTCACCAATCAGCCTAACAAGCATGTTTTTTTGGTCATATGGGTGTATGAGTCCTTCTGTTCCAGGTGGGTGAGAGCAGTGTGGACCACAGAGGAGATGGTATCCTCTGTTGATTGGTTCTCACAGTATGCATACTCGAGGGTCCTTGTTGATGATGGTTGTTTTGATGTGGGTCATGAACAGTTTTTCGAAGCATTTAGCGACTATCGGGTGAGGGCCTGGCCAACAGTCATTCAGAGCAGTCACTGTAGAGCTTTTTTGGACTGGGATGATGGTGGTGTGGTCTTCAGGCAGACGGGATCTGTCTACAGGGCATGAGGTGTTAAAGATATTGGCCAGCACCTTGCAGAGCTGATCGGAACTTTCAACACTTTCCCAACACTTTTTTTTTGGATTATGGTATTTTGACCAAGGGTTAGGATTTCCAACTAAACGCAGTGATAGGACCACCAAACTCACAGATCTTGTTCTCCATAACTCCCTGACCGCAATTTATGAGATTCCTGTCCGTCCTACGTTCTCCCTATGAATTATGGGTATTTGTATTTGGACAAATTGGGGTTAGGATTTCCACCTAAACGCAGTGATAGGACCACCAAACTCACAGATCTTGTTCTCCATAACTCCCTGACCGCAATTTATGAGATTCCTGTCCGTCCTACGTTCTCCCTATGAATTATGGGTATTTGTATTTTAACAAATTGGGGTTAGGATTTCCAACTAAACACAGTGATAGGACCACCAAACTCACAGATCTTGTTCTCCATAACCCCCTGCACACACACACACACACACGCACATACACACACACACACACACACACACACACACACAATATGCAAGTGTACAGTTAAATATACATATCCAGACAATATCCTACTCTAGGATTTTTCATGTATGGGTATCTGGAAAATATCCAATACTAGGATTTATTATGGATGGGTATCCAGAAGATATCCAATACTAGGATCTATCACAGATGGGTATGCGTGGGATATCCTGTACTAAGATCTGTTAAAGATGAGATCTCCCCGTATAGCACCAGAAACATATTGGATATGTGGCAGATATGTAAACTTGCATACTGTTGTATCTCCCCAGATATTAGGCCTTTTTGTATGGGTTTAACGGGCCCCGAATGGGTTTTCAGTGGGAACCAGATGGTAATGCCTTAGTCCTAAAGGAACAATTGGGACTTTCTCAACTAAGCAGAAGTGAACAAAATAAGATGAAAAATGTCTTTTGGTCAAGGTTCTTTAAAGGCTAATGTGAATTATTGTCAGTATTACTTTTTACCTCTGCTGAGTAAACATTTATTATGTGAATAGAATAGAACTTATTTAACAAAAAACTCAAACATAAAACATGCCCAAAACAAACTACTGTACAAGAAATGCTCTTTTAAACAAAGAAATTTTAATGTTTTGCATAGCTGGTTGGCCTCCAGGGAGCTGTGCTTGAGTGGTTCAAATCTTACCTGTCTGGGAGAACTTTTTCTGTCATGATAGGCGATCTGTCCTCCTCTTCATCAACCCCTCTGACCTCTGGCGTACCACAGGGATCTATTCTAGGGCCAGTCCTCTTCTCTCTTTACATGCTGCCATTAGGATCAATCATTGCACGTCATAACCTGTCTTTTCACATGTATGCAGACGATTTACAAATCTATCTGCCAGTCACTCCCAACCCCTCACTCAGTTCAAACACTCTTGTCAACTGCTTAAATGACATTAAGCACTGGCTCTCTCAAAACTTCCTCCACCTAAACACAGATAAAACTGAATGCATTTTATTTGGTGCACCTGATGACACCAGCAACATCCTTCCCAGTCCCAGTGTTGGTTTTCCCCTCCCCCATTTCAACCCGGTGGTCAGAAATCTTGGAGTGCAGCTTGACTCCAACTTAAAGCTTGATAAACAGATCAGTTCTGTTGTCAAGACCAGCTTCTTTCAGCTCCGACTGCTCTCCAAAGTCAAGTCATTTCTCAGCCGTGCTGATCTGGAGAAGGCCATCCATGCCTTTGTGACCTCCAGACTTGATTATTGTAATGCTTTGTATGTTGGTATTAATCAATCCTCCATCTCCCGATTACAGCTTGTACAGAACTCTGCCGCGCGCCTTTTGACCAACACACGAAAATATGAACACATCACTCCTGTCCTGTCCTCTTTACACTGGCTCCCGGTTCAGTTCAGGATACAGTTCAAGCTGCTGCTGTTTGTTTTCAAAGCTCTGAATGGACTTGCACCTCTGTACATCTCAGAACTTTTGAAAGCCCATCAGCCCGGCAGAGCTTTACGATCTGCCAGTCAACACCTGCTGGAGGTGCCTCACTCAAGGTACAAACAATGGGGAGACCGGTCATTTTCTGTTGCCGGCCCTAAAGCCTGGAACAGTCTCCCCCTTGAGCTGCGTGCCACCTCTGATCTGACTCTGTTCAAAACCAGACTGAAGACACACTTGTTCAAAAAAGCTTTCAGTGTGTAACTTTTATTACTTTTGGTATTTTAGTATGTAGCATTTTTTATTTCCATTGCCTTTTTATTTCCTCTAGTTCAAATAAGCTTCCAGTGTGCAACTGTTATTACTTTTGGTATTTTAATATGTAACATTTTTTATCTACATTGCCTTTTTATTTCCTCTTGTTCAAAAAGTTTTAGTTTGTAGCATTTTTTATTTCCATTGCCTTCTTTTATTGCTGTTGTTTCTTATTCTATTTTCATTGATTTATTGTTCCAGTTTTTCATCTTTTTATCCTGTTAAGCACCTTGGTCAATGCAAGGCATTGTTGGAAGGTGCTATACAAATAAAGTTTATTATTTATTATTAAATCTCATTTGACAGTTTGAGGTGTAAATGATTTCAACTTCATCCCTCATCCATGCATCCTTCTCCTCTTCCTCACGCCCTTCCCTCACACCTGACCCAGGACCACAGGGGATGCCTGGAGCTGAGAGCCTGGTACATGTTTCACACCCCTTCCTCCTCCTCCACCTACTAACTGCAGTCTGCCTCTGCAGCCATCGCCCTTCCCCTCATCCCCTCGCTCGCCTCCTCCTCCTCCCATTCTTCCCTGCCCTCCTCTCTTGTTCCTTTGCAGCAGACTTAGTATATCGTCTCATATTAACAATTTGTGCCAGATTTATTTGACTTGATGCTCATCGCTCTTCTCCTTCACTTCCATTTTACTCAGTCGGCATTGACCCCAAACACTTAATGAATGAGAAGTCATTTTTTTAAAAAGTTTTATTGTTTACTAATGTTGTCATGAGGTCAAAGCATGTTTCTAAAGAAAGCTTGGTGTGATTTGAATCCTTCTCTTTGTTTTTCCATTTTGTTGTAATCAGAGACTTTTTCTTTTTGTATTTCATCATATTTTGTTGCCACCTAGCGGTGATATAAAGAACTGCAAGGATTACAAAAATAATTTGCAGATGGAAGCAACGCTTTCTCTGTATGTTTATCATCACATTTTCTAACATGAGACCATTGTTCTGTGTTTTACTTGTATCAAAAAACCTCGTCAAAAAACTAGCCAGCTTATTAAACATGATTATTTTCTGTAGATAAGTAAAGTGCTTTTACTTTGTAGTTCAAACAATATTAAACTTCAACTTCAACCTAAACTTAAACTTCAAGTAACAAAACAAAAGAATAACTCTTTCTAATTTTTCTAACTCTAATACATTACACATTAAGCTTCTTCACATATATTTAATCATACTTCATATATATTTATAATAGATGCGACTTATAATAATAATAATAATAATAATAATCACTTTATTTAAAAGCGCCTTTCAGGATACCCAAGGACGTGGTGCGACGTGTACAGCAGAAAATGTTTTTTAGGTAAACGTAAATGTTTAAAAACCCATTAAAATAAATACACCAGAATGCAGGAAATGGCATCTACTTTATTCAAAACTTTCTGGGGGAGGACCTCCAGACCCCTCCCCCCACCAGTGTGCCCCCCCCCACATTAGAAATGCTTCTGATGCCAGTGTGTTATTCAAGAGAGCCATTTTCAGCACTGGGGACTAAATATAGAACACAATAACTAGCAGAACAATGGCAGGGATTGCACACATGGATCCAGAGCTATAAGCCTGAATGTGTCACTTTGTTCCAACTCTCCAGAGTCCCAGCATCCACTGGTTTGGATTTGAAGCTCTAACTGGATGAGCTCCATGTCCAATTGTTCTCATGCTTGTTGTGAAACTGGGAGTGACTGGACTCTGTCTCCACCTCTTTTTTTTATTTTTTCCATCTGCTTTTACTCTTCCTGCATTCTGAGTTAGCTCAGGGACAACGGGTACGTACCAACACGTACAACGCTGCCTCATCTGTTCAACGAGAGCAAATGTAGAAAGTAGCACAACACATTATGTGCTCTTAGAAAAGAATAGATATTGAATAAAAAATGTAAATAAATACGTTCTTATTTGCCCTATTTTATCATAAAGTTCAGAACATTTGCGGTCACTTTTTTGTGCCATTGTTTTAATTTTTCATTGTCATTGATTATAGATGGTTTAAAGACACCTCAGTTCACGGCATAACTTGTGGTGTGTTTGAGCAGCACATCTCAACCCAACTGCTCCCCGGCGCGCTTTCTATAGCTGCCCACTGCACCACCTGGTGGTGATTGGGTTAAATGCAGAGTCAAATTTCTTCTTGTATGGAAACATACACAGATGACAAAAATGTGACATTATTGTTATTATTCTGTTAGCTGCGCTGACGTTGTGTTTGTTTTTTTGTCAGAACACAGCACTGGATAAGGAGACCCTCCAACTGGCCACCCGTTGTGGTTCAGGACCACCGGACCAAGTCCCATCAGCTTCTCCAACAGAACCTGCGTCAGAATCTGCTCAGTCAGCGATTTTAAGGGCGAGCGTCTCCTCTGAGGCATCCGACCCTGCAGCGACAGAAACTGCATCCAAACCCACGTTAGCTGCTGGGCTTGAACCTCCTCCCTCTGCTCCACCGTGCTCGCTGCAGTTTTCACCCACTCCTCACACGACGCCCGTTTCTTCACCTTCCGAACAACGAAGGCCCTCGTTGCCACTTTCATCAGCTCCCTGCTCATCTTGTGGTCTCTCAACACCACCTCCTAACAAACCAAACCCTGCGTCCCCCGTCCAGCATGTTGTCGTCTTCCCACTCTCGTCTCCAACCAAACCAGAACCCCCCTTGCCTCCTTCCATCCACCCAACCCTGTTCCCTTCGCCTCCCTCCACACCGCCACCTCCTTCTCCTGACCCTCTGCTGTCTGAGGCGCTCCTGGAGAACATTTAAACTCCCGTACGGTTCTGGGACGGGACTAAGAAGTGACATCGTAGCTGCAGGTTTTAATTTTTCTGTGTGAAACTGAGTTTGAATGTGCACAAGTTTATATTTATTGATGAAGTGTGGATGGATTATGAAGTTGTTACCTCACGTTTAATTTTGGTCACCTGGTATAAGTAAATAGTTTCATAGGTTTTGCTTTAGCAAACAATGTGCTGTGAATGTGATGTTCCTCATATAGGAACAAAGATCTGATTCTGAGCTTACTGATAACAGAATTAAGTTTTTCTCTTTGTCTGTGGATTAGTTAATAAAGAAATCTGTGCTTCAGTTTCAGCTGTTTGTAACAAGAACACTCGCAGACGACTCGGTTCATTGGCTGTGCGCTCCCAGACTGTATAGATTGTCTAATCTACTACAGTATTTGTATTATGTTTCCCTTTATCTTTTACTTTTAGTTGCTCACAGTGTTGGTGTTCACCTGTGGTAACAGTTTTAGTAAACAGGTCCACGTGTTCACCAAGATGAATCCAAGGCGAGGGTTTCTTTGTACATAAGAACTCAAAGATGCAGGTTTGTGGAGCTACAGGACATTTCTTAACTTAACCTTAAGCAGAAACAAACTGTGAGCTGTGTGCAACCCAACAAACACAGCTCACATGATTTAAGTTTATTGGATCAATGAAAATCATGATCTGACCAGAACTAACAGTGATGATGATGCTGTTGAAGAAACACTTTTCAATTCAGTTTATTTATAAAAGGTCAAGTCGTAACAGAAGTTGTCTCGGGGCACTACAACTTTCACATACATTATAAAAGCCAATTGGTAAAAGTTATTTAAGGAAACAGCAGAATGTGTTGGATCTTCACTTTGTTGCAGTCTCCCATCCTGAGCAAGCACAAAGGAGATGGTGGAAAGAAAAAACTCAGATGGACATCTTCGTCCCAAATGTCTACTACCTGTAATAGTTTGCTTGGTAAAAAACAAACAAAAAAAAAACTCAAATGACAAATAATTGTTGTCACATTAAAGACTTTGTTTTGTCATTAAAGCTCCACTGACATCATCTTTTAACTTTCCATAAAATGGCACAACATATATATATTTTAAGATTGACCTCTGATCGTTTTTGCTAAAACAATGTGAAATGAATGAAAATTCCTCTCAAAAACAGTTTAAAATTAGCGCCTTTTTTTTCACACGATAAATACGGGGTTTCCCCGTCGCGCGATTATGACGTCACTTCCAGACTCGCGTCAACTGCGCACCTTGTTTACAATGGACAAGATAACGCGACCCGTCCAATTTAGCCATTTAAAACTTTATATTTTAGCGGTTTGTCTTCAGAGAAGCCAAAGTTATTTCCAGTAAACAGCAGGTTATAATTTTTTTTCAGCTCCTGCTGGTTTTTGGAGACTTTTCACTTCAGGAAGTGAGCAGGTGTGTGATGACTTACACCAGCTGCAAGTTGAGAGGCAGAAGGAATTCTACAACATGTAAATCGTTTCCACAGCACTGAAATGGTAATATATTAGTTAATGTTTCTAATAATTATTCAACATTAATTTATAGTTTAAAAAATTAGTCCCTTTTAAAATATCTGTTAAAGGGGACCACATGTAAGTATTTAAAAATTTTATGTTATGTCTGTGTGCTATCTTGACAATATTAATTCATTTTAATACACAAAATAATTCTTAGATAATTAATTATACCCTTTTTAATTCTGCCAGTTTTAACTTTCGTTTTGAACGACCGGTTTCTGATAGAAGTTCTGAAGTCCACGCCCTTCAACGATCTGTTTACGCCCTCTGTACAGCCAGTATCTGTAATGTGTTGTTGTTTTAAAATTAGCTCTTTTTTTATTACTCATTTGACTTACTGTTAGTGTTAGCTTAAGATAACTTACCGAAACCCGTCTGAGCGCGCCGCAGTTTGCTGCTCCTTTTAGCATGAGACCACCCGAATCCGATGCTAATGTTAGCTTGTTCCTCTTCCGGTTTTCGCCAGCTCCGCTCGTTGCACGCGGAGACTTTGAGAGTTATCGCTGTTCCAGTCAAGACACACAAAGTTCACCAAGTGTCTCCCGTAAATTAATCGGTAAAGAGAAGGTCCTCGCTGTTGCGAGGCTTCTGCCAGGCTGCTGCGAGGCTGCACAGTTGAAGCTCCGCTCCATCGCGCCAGAAGAGGGGCTCGTTGACGCCGGTCCCTACGTCGGGGGTCTGCTCGTTTAATTTTTGCCGGCTGCGCGTTTGGAGCGATCGCAAATACACTAAAAATTGAACTAAAACATAAAAATAACAATTATACTTTATTTATAAAGCCATTTAAAAAACCACAGCTGCAACAAAGTGCTGTACACATGAAATTAATAACATATAAACAAAAGATGAGATGAAATCATGAAAAACAACAGTCATGTGTTTAATACAGAAATGGGTTGAGCCTAACCAGGGGTTGCTAGGTGAGGGGCTGGACTCATGTTGGGGTGGGTTGTCCTCGCGCCTGTGACGTCACAAGCGCGATTGACTTCCAGTTTATTTCAAAAACGAGCCGTTTTTATCACAGTAAAATAAATCTACTTAGAGTAAATAAACCACTGGGTGCATTTTTTTGGCCTTTGGACTGTTTTTTTATGAAGTAAATACCCAAAGTTGAGTAAAAAAACATTAAAAAGTGAATTTTGAATGTGTGGTCCCCTTTAAATATATTATTCTTTTATTTTATTTTGTTTGTGTTTTCAGGTTTCCAGGTCTCCAGTCCATCACCTGAGGCTCTTCCTGTTGAACCACTAGTAACCCAGACTTTCACATCACAGCAGGTAAGATTGCATCAACAAAAAGAATAGTACTCAACAATATTCTTTGATGTAAATCTGTTGATTTTCTGTGGTTCTGATGAGGGAAGTGACAAAGTGGATGCAGCATTCAGCCCATAATGGACCCAGATGTCCCCTGCGTCCAGACCTACAACACCTGGACATCCAGGAGCGTGCACGAGGAGGTGGTGTAGTCTGAAGAAGTGTACAAGCAGCAGGATGAGGAGAAACTAGACAGATGTCCCCTGCGTCCAGACCTACAACACCTGGACATCCAGGAGCGTGCACGAGGAGGTGGTGTAGTCTGAAGAAGTGTACAAGCAGCAGGATGAGGAGAAACTAGACAGATGTCCCCTGCGTCCAGACCTACAACACCTGGACATCCAGGAGCGTGCACGAGGAGGTGGTGGAGTCTGAAGAAGTGTACAAGCAGCAGGATGAGGAGAAACTAGACCGATGTCCCCTGCGTCCAGACCTACAACACCTGGACAGGAGGGTGGACGAGGAGGTGTTGGAGTCATTTTTACAGAGCTGATGAAGTCAAACACCACTTGCTGATATTTTTTAAACTCAATTTTTTTTGATAATCTGTTCATATTAATGTTTCCCCAGAGGTTTTCATTTATTTGATAATATGGGATGGTTTTATTTTAATAAAATGTTTTTTTCAACATTCACCAATTTTGTTTTTACTAAAGTATGAGCTGTGAGTTGTAGATGCACGAATGAAATTAAAACAGATACACAAATATTCTCACAAAGAATAACTCAACACTAACAGATAATATAGTGTACTACTGTAACTTTATTTACACATAACTACAGAAACACTTGGTTCATTGTTATCCTTTTTTTTTTTCAAACAATATGTTCATTTGAACAGTCAGAAAAAATATTAAATTCATTGATTCATTTTCATCTCAATGCTCTGGCCAGTTGTAGTATTTCTGCATATTTTGAT
>JBBPBX010035842.1:0-11559 GCA_038048925.1 Garcialebias charrua | reverse complement strand
AAAGAGCACAGAATGTCATGATTTCAGCTCCTTGCCACCTGCAAGCGTTCTTGTCCACGCCCACATCTCCGTTCCGCACAGAAAACAGCTGATCAGCTGCAGGAGGAACTTTTTCTGCAGCTCTGGAATGCACAAACATGCAGCAGGTGCTTAATCATTCAAAACTAATTATTTTAAATAAAAATTCCATGCTGATCATGTGGCTCATCCATCAATCAGCCAGGCCAAGATGGTGTAGTGGCAGGGGAATCGGACTTGGGATCCGAAGGACCCAGGTTTGAACCCCGGCCACGGCACACCTTGGGATGTCTATGCGTGCACATCTATTTTCCACAGCTCCCCGGGCGCTGACCACGGCTGCTCACTGCACCACCTGGTGGTGGTTGGGTTAAATGCAGAGACCAATTTCGTCTGTCAAGTATGGGAACATACACAGATGACAAAAAAATGTGACTTTTTTTTTTTGACATTGTGTGTCATGTCCAATCTTATTTTGAAAAATTGCTATGGAGCGAGTCCGCAATAAATGAACCACGGCGAGGTATGTAATGTAAGCCTACAATCAATGCCACCGAACCACTGCTTTGATTTTCTGTTTATAGTCCTAAAATGTTCTGAAACTAAGCATGGTGCACACAAAAAAAACAAAAAAGTCCCCTCTTAAAATAAACCTCTCTGTCCTTCATTAAATCAAAAATGCAGAGCTGCATGTGGACAAAGAAAGAAGTATTAGTTAAGGATACAAAATAAAAAAACGAGATTTATGTGTGATATTTCTTCATAATATGATCATGGTGTTTTGGTGATTGGCGTAGGAAACCTCCATGGGAATGAGTACAGCCCTGGTGTGAAGACGTCTCACATGACACCTCTATAGTGATGTCTCTGTGCAGCAGTCGTTTGCAGCATTTCCACATTGCCTTTCATTATCAGCTCTGCTAGCTCGGAACTTAGACTGAGGTGGCTCCAACGAAATATGTACCTAATATGCTACAATGAGCAAATTGAGTTGAGTTGAGCCGTGGCACACAGTGAAAATAAGGCCACCAACACAGGAGATACTAAAGATACTGGAAAAATAAGAGCAGTACTGTAGTGAAGCTGTGTGTGCACTGTAGTGACCTTAAACTGTCAAACACTAATAACTCACTATAACCTGCAATTTTCTTCCTTTATTTTCAGTTTTTGGATTAACCAATATATTTACAGTATTTTATTTATTATAATTTATATATATTATATATTTAAAATTTACCAGTTCATTTGAACTAATTTTATTAAACTGTAATAAAATACAGTAAGAAGATGCAAGATTTACAGCTTTTGAATGAATGTTGTTAGCAAGCAAGCTGGCGAGCTTTAGCTTTGACTTTTCTAATGCACATGTGTCCTCCAACAACTGGCTGAAATCAACCCCTTTCCTACTGTGCATCCAAGAAGTTGACCGTTATGAGCCATAGGTTTCAGTACAAAGAACATCTGATCTGAAGAACCATTTGGCTGCTTCAGTTTGGAGGCATTTCAAATTCATACACACCCATGAGACCATATGCAGACCCAAACCTCACTGAGAAGAATCACATTTCATTTTGGTCTGAGAACACATTGGGGTCCTCCAGGATGAGCTGGAGATTTTTAACGGGGAGTGGGATATCTGGCTTTCCTTTCTGGTACTATTACCTCCATGATCTGACCTTGGACAAGCAGATGATGTGGCCAAAATTTGCAATAAACCAATCTGCTTTGCATGAGCTTCAAAAACAAGATGTACCGGTACTCCTTTAGGTGAATTTCTTATACCACTCAGGTAACCAGCTACACTATTTAAACAGCAGTACAAAGTACTGTAAACAGCATACGGCATGCAAGTACACAAACACAAGCATGCAACAACAGAACTGGTATTTAAAAAGTGGTTGAAAAACCTTTTTATATGTTCATATTATAAATCAAACTTTTCAGTGAGTGTTAGAAGTCCAGGTCCTGGTGAAGTTTGGTCCTGGGTTCAATGCTTCGGTTTGGACCTGAGGTCTTTCTGTGTGGAGTTTGTATGTTCTCCTCATGTTTGCATGGGTTTTCTCCAAGTACAGTACTCCAGTTTCCTACCACAGTCATACAACAACAACAAAACATACTTTAGGCTGTCTTCAGGACCAGGCCTCTCTTGCAAACAAGATCTGTGATCTCATCGGGATTTATCTGGTTAAGAAAAGTAAAATAAATTCCAGTTTGGGTTTTCTGGCATTTTTATTTTTATTTTTTGTGTGTGTTGTATAAATATGAATATAGTTTTAAGAAACTGAACCACTTGGGGTAAATTCAGTCTATGTTTTATCAGAGATTTTCAGGAATAAATTGGGCTTTTAACTAAATTCAACATTGAAATTACATCTATTGCTCAACAAGTTTTACATCGTATGATGTTGCTGTTATTTGATACAATAAAATGCTTTTAGTAACAAACATTTCAACTGCTGTTTCTGTTGGCTAATGTTTGCGTGAAACAAGTTATGATGTTCTGTAAAATGAGTTTTTTGTTTTGTGTTTTATCATCTTGTCTGTTTCTAAATGAAGGCAGTAGTCAGGTGTCTGATCTCAAAGCAAGCCAGTCATTTAGAATTCCAGGCGTCTGTGCGAACGAGTCCCACGCTGTCAGAGCAGTTGCACAATGTCACACTGTTTTATACGCTTGTAGGCTCTGCTCCTCATTAAAGTACAAAGAAGAGCCCAAGATGAGCTGTGTGACAAAAAGGGACCCCACTTCTGTCTTTACAGCAAAAAAATAAAACAACAAATAAGAATACATGACAGCTGCCTTAGACACCTGTCCTCCATCATGCAGCACAAATGTCGGTCATCATCTCAGAACACTGTTGTCTAATTGGGAGTCCTCAACGTCTCGGCTCAGAACTCCATGTCCACGTCCCAGCTGCTGTTACCTCCAGAGACAACAGATTCGTTTTAAATACTTGGAGACCAAAAATTTTCATATACAGGTGACCCCCGACCTACGACCCCATCGACCTGCGAACCACGGGACCTACGAACATATCATATTTAATAAAAATATGAAATTACTGTATTAAAAAAAAAAAAAAAAATTTTTTTTTTTTGTGTTTAAATGTTCTTAATTTCATGTTCTGGTTGTTTTAAAGGCTTTATAAATAATAATTATGATAAAAAAGATCATTTCTGATCATTTTTGAGCAATTTTTGAGCAATCTTGGGCAACAGGAAGTAGGTCTTCAGTTTACACGGTCACAAATTAATGTAGAACACCGGACGCTATTTTAGGTTCAGTCACTGGGGTCTCCGGTCACAAATTAATGTAGAACACCGGACGCCATCTTAGGTTAGCTGCCGAGAGCCGGACGAAGACTGGTGACCAGGATGGCTTCATATGGATTAATTACTAGCTGGAAACGTCTCTGTGAACTTTGTGGATGTCTCAGGCAGCAGCGGATTTATCGCCGATCGTGCCAGGCCGCCGTGCGAACACCTCCGGCCGGCCTGGCTACACCTCCGGCCTGGCTAGCTCCAGAGCTAACACTGGAGCTAACACGGGAGCCGGCCTTTTGAACACTGGTGACCAGGATCGCATCATATGGATTAATTACTAGCTGGAATAGCTCTGTGGACGTCTCAGGCTGGAGCAGCGGCTGGAGCAGCAGCTGCAGATTGATCGCGCCGCCGCTCCAACACTAGCTCATGGCTTGGCTAGCAGAAGCTAGCCAGCTAGCTAACACAGGTCTGGAGCAGCTGCGGTGGCTTGCCGGCCCCCGCGCTGCTTGGCCCGAAAACAATCAACGCATGGCAACCTATGTCGGCTTTGACCATCTCAAAGTAAGAAAATATATTTTTATTTATTCTGTAAATGTGAATAGCAATGTTTAACATTACAGTACACTACTGTACATGCTTAAATGTGTGCGCGCGCTCCGTTAGCATGATAAATAAAGGTTGAATGAATGAATGAATGAATAATTTTTTTTTTAAATATAATTTTCACCCCCTACCTACGAACGGATCGAGCTGCGAACCGTTCTTAGGTCCCTAACTCGTTCGTAAATCGGGGGTCACCTGTATGTGCCAAAACTATCCAGATGAAAGGACTCGTGGGCCACAAAAATGTGAATTTAACACAGCGTGAACAATATTTTGGAGAAAAGACGAAAGTTTACTACCGTAATTGTGGAGGATGACGCTTTTTTTTTATTTATTGTTGTAGAACCAAACGTTAAAAGCCTCAAACACTAAGCTTGTGTTTTATTAGAAATATTTGATTTATTTGATTTGTTGGGTTATATTTGTTGTGTTTGTGTTTGAAAAGTTAATTTTAGTCTGTTGACAGCAATAAAAGCAAGAGGGTCGATCAGACTTTTGGACCATGGACTACCCACAAGGCTGATCCAAGTTCTGAAAAATCATCCGGCTGTCAGTCATTACAACAGATTCATAGAAGGTTTGATAAAGTTGATCAACTCATATGTAGATGATACCATGTTATATTCATTTAAAACTGTCCAGTTTCCCTCTTCATTATTTTATTAACTGCAACATTTAGCCAACATTTATGAATCATTATCCAAAAATCTCCTGTCTGGTAGGAATCACTTGTTTTTGGTGCTTTGTAACATTAAGTGAAAATGAAAAGATTAAAAAAGATAAATAAAAAGATTGCTTTTTCATCAATCAATCAATCAATCAATCAATCAATCAATCAATCAATCAATCAATCAATCAATCCATTTTATTTATAAAGCACCCTTCATACTAAAAGCAGCTCAAAGTGCTGTACAGAATTATAAAACAATAAACTCACAAAATTAAAGCAAACGACACACACAAAATAAATAAAATCCATCCATCCATCTTCTTCCGCTTATCCGGGGTCGGGTCGCGGGGGTAGCAGCCTAAGTAGGGAGGCCCAGACTTCCCTCTCCCCAGCCACTTGGAGCAGCTCCTCCGGGGGAATCCCAAGGCGTTCCCAGGCCAGCCGAGAAACATAGTCCCTCCAGCGCGTCCTGGGTCTTCCTCTGGGTCTCCTCCCGGTGGGACATGCCCGGAACACCTCACCAGGGAGGCGTCCAGGAGGCATCCTAACCAGATGCCCGAGCCACCTCAACTGGCTCCTCTCGATGTGGAGAAGCAGCGGCTCTACTCCGAGTCCCTCCCGGATGACTGAGCTTCTCACCCTATCTCTAAGGGAGAGTCCAGACACCCTGCGGAGAAAACTCATTTCAGCCGCTTGTATCCGAGATCTTGTTCTTTCGGTCATAACCCAAAGCTCATGACCATAGATGAGGGTGGGAACGTAGATCGATCGGTAAATTGAGAGCTTTGCCTTTTGACTCAGCTCTCTCTTCACCACGACAGACCGGTACAGCGCCCGCTTCACTGCGGACGCTGCACCTATCCGCCTATCGATCTCACGCTCCAGTTTTCCCTCATTCGTGAACAAGATCCCGAGATACTTAAACTCCTCCACTTGGGGCAGGACCTCCTCCCCGACCCGGAGAGGGCATGCTACCCTTTTCCGGCTCAAGACCATGGCCTCGGATTTGGAGGAACTGATCCTCATCCCGGCCGCATCACACTCGGCTGCAAACCGCTCCAGTGAAAGTTGTAAATCACGAACTGATGAAGCCAGTAGGACCACATCATCTGCAAAAAACAGAGAAGCGATTCTAAGGTCACCAAAACGGATCCTCTCAACACCTTGGCTGCGCCTAGAAATTCTGTCCATAAAAGTTATGAACAGAATCGGTGACAAAGGGCAACCTTGGCGGAGTCCAACTCTCACCGGAAACGAGCCTGACTTACTGCCGGCAATGCGGACCAAGCTCTGACACCGGTCGTACAGGGACCTAACAGCCCATATCAATGGGCCTGGTACCCCATACTCCCGGAGTACCCCCCACAGAACCCCCCGAGGGACGCGGTCGAATGCCTTCTCCAAGTCCACAAAGCACATGTAAACTGGTTGGGCAAACTCCCACGCACCCTCCAGGACCCTGTTGAGGGTGTAGAGCTGGTCCAGTGTTCCACGACCAGGACGAAAACCACACTGCTCCTCCTGAATCCGAGGTTCGACTATCCGACGGACCCTCCTCTCCAGAACCCCTGAATAGACCTTACCAGGGAGGCTTAACCCTTAGATGCATAAGTGGGGTCAAAAATGACCCCGAGGGTTGTTATTCTTCAAAATCTCTGAAACTAAAAGTTTTTACTCTTCCATATTCCAGGTATTCCTCATAAAACATGTTTGTGACTTCAAGCCATTTGAATTTTTTTAAATGTTTTTATACATTTTCAGAAATTGCAGTTTTTGTGTCACTACCCCAGTTTTTCATGAGTGGGGTCAAAAATGACCCCAAGCATTTCCTATAGAATCTCAAGGGTTTGCTTTGGGAACCTTTGATTCTTACCAACTGTGACTGTCAAGATACATTTTCTGTCTCATTTACACATCTGATACCTGCAGTCTCACCACTAGGAGGTCAGTTTGACACAGCAGCATACATGTATTATCTTCATTTACCAACTCCATGACTTTACTGTGATAGAATATCATGTTGGTCAACAAAGTAGACACTCTTAGCTAACTACAACATAATGTTAGTACTTAAGCTAGCTAACATTACACTAGTTTAGTAAGCCAGCTGATATTACTGCATTTGTTGTGTAGAGACTCATTGTATTCATAATTCCTTGTAACAAATGCAAACCTGTTAGGTAACCTATTATATAGTATTATATTGTATATTATATTATATATAAATTATTTTAAAAATCTGTATGCCTCTTTTAAAACCAAGCCACAATTTACTGAGAAGTCAGGGTTTAGCACCATCTCTCCAATAGATGCATGGAAGCTGTTTATCACTGAGAGTATATTAGAAGAGCAGCACGGTGGTGCAACTGGTAGAGCTGCTGCCTCTCAGCGAGCAGGTCCCTGGTTCAAATCTATGTGCCTTTCTGGGTGGAGTTTGCATGTTCTCTCCGTGCATGCGTGGGTTCCCTCCGGGTACTCCGGTTTCCTCCCACAGACTAAAAACATGCATGATAGGATGATTGGTAACTCTAAATTGACCCTAGGTGTGAGTGAGAGAGTGAATGGTTGTTTGTCTCTATGTGGCCCTGTGATGGACTTGCGACCCGTCCAGTGTGTACACTGCCCCACGCACAGTGATTGCTGGACATGGGCACCGGCGACCCCCGTGACCCAAAAATGAAAGAAGCGGGTAAAAGATAATGGATGGATGGATGGTAGATTAGAAGAGATGTTGACATGAACAAACATGGAGGGAAGAAAAGTCACAATAAGCAGAGGAAAAGAGTGGAAAAATCTAAGCAAACAGGAGCTCATGGCCTTCATTGGAGTGACCATTCTTGCACGAAGTGAGAAGAACTGGAATGTACCAATGTGTGTACTCTTTGGGAGTTTTCTACACAACCCTAGGTACCCTGAACCTACCAACTAACATCACTGAAGCAACTGGAAGATGTGGAGTGACAAAAGTTGCAAACAAGTAACAGGAGAGAGGCACAGAGGGCCAACAGAAGAGAAAGAGGTGCCAGATGTGTCCAAGAAAAAAAGACCGCAAAGCCACCAATTGGTGCAGGAAATGCATTACCCCAGTGTGCAATGGTCACAGCAAAAAGCAAAAAGTTTGTGACAACTTCACACAGTGAATAGAGAAAAATATGTTTGTGTGGGCACATGTGAGTGTACATTGTTCTGGTCGTTTGTTGATTCTTTTTTTTTTCCTTCAGACAGATGGACATTCTAGCAATATTTTTTGAAGATTTTTGATGTTATTTCGTGTGAAAAAAATGTTATAAAAAGTTATGAATAACCATATTAAATGTAAAATCAGTCTTTTGTTGACCCAAATATAATAAATATAACTACCTTTAACCGAAATTAAAGACATAATTTAAATTCATTGCAAAAACACATTGATTCCAATTGGGGTCATTTTTGACCCCACTCATGGAAGAATGTAGGTATTGGTCGTTCATGCATCCTAGGGTTAAGAGTGTGATCCCCCTATAGTTGGAACACACCCTACGGTCCCCCTTTTTGAATAGGGGAACCACCACCCCAGTCTGCCAATCCAAGGGAACTGCCCCCGATGTCCACGCGATATTGCAGAGTCGCGTAAGCCAACACAACCCTACAACATCCAGAGCCCTAAGGAACTCCGGGCGAATCTCATCCACCCCCGGAGCCTTGCCACCGCGGAGCTTTTTAACCACCTCGGCGACCTCAGCACCAGAGATCGGAGAACCCGACCCAAAGTCCCCAGGCTCTGCTTCCTCAGTGGAAGACGTGCCAGTAGGATTGAGGAGGTCTTCGAAGTATTCCGCCCACCGACTCACAACATCCCGAGTTGAGGTCAGCAGCACGCCACCCCACCATAAATGGTGTTGGTCGCGTACCTCTTTCCCCCCCTGAGACGCCGGATGGTGGACCAGAATCGCCTCGAAGCCGTACGGAAGTCATTCTCCATGGCCTCTCCGAACTCCTCCCACGCCCGAGTTTTTGCCTCAGCAACCACCCGAGCCGCATGCCGCTTGGACTGCCGGTACCTATCAGCTGCTTCCGGGGTCCCACAAGCCAAAAAGGCCCAATAGGACTCCTTCTTCAGCCTGACAGCATCCCTCACTGCCGGTGTCCACCACCGGGTTCGAGGGTTGCCACCACGACAAGCACCAACAACCTTGCGGCCACAGCTCCGATAAGCTGCCTCGACAATAGAGGCGCGGAACACGGCCCACTCGGACTCCATGTCCCCCGCCTCCCTCGGAACGTGTTCAAAGCTCTCCCGGAGGTGGGAGTTAAAGCTCCGTCTTACGGGAGACTCTGCCAGACGTTCCCAGCAGACCCTCACAATACGTTTGGGTCTGCCAGGTCTGACCGGCATCCTCCCCCACCATCGGAGCCAACTCACCACCAGGTAGTGGTCAGTTGACAGCTCCGCCCCTCTCTTCACCCGAGTGTCCAAGACATGCGGCCGCAGATCAGATGAGACGACAACAAAGTCGATCATCGAACTGCGACCTAGGGTGTCCTGGTGCCAAGAGCACATATGGACACCCTTATGCTTAAACATGGTGTTCGTTATGGACAATCCATGACGAGCACAGAAGTCCAATAACAGAACACCACTCGGGTTCAGATCAGGGGGGCCGTTCCTCCCAACCACACCCCTCCAGGTCTCACTGTCAATCAATCAAATTAAATACAGTAGTATGGAAAATGTATAGAGTGAACAGAGATGAACAGAGATGAACCAGTTCAGGAAATGCAGTTAAAAAGATGGGTCTTGAGCCTGCTCTTAAAAACAACAACATTCTCTGCAGCCCTCAGGTTCTCCGGCAGACTATTCCACAGACGGGGGCCATAGTACTGGAAAGAAGCCTCACCGTAAGTGTGAGTTCTGACTTTTGGAACTGTTAGTAGTCCAGTACCAGAGGACCTTAATGTTCGCGGGGGTTCATAGGGCAATAGCAGCTCTGCAAGATAAGATGGTGCGAGACCATTGAGACATTTAAAAACCACTAAAAGAATCTTAAAATCAATCCTGAGGCGCACAGGGAGCCAATGCAATGATTTTAAAACAGGTGTAATATGAGCCTGCCTTCTGGTCTTGGTTAGCACACGAGCAGCAGAGTTTTGTAACAGCTGAAGGCTGGACAAATTTTTCTTAGGGAGACCAGAAAGCAGTGAATTACAGTAGTCTAAACGACTAGAAATAAAAGCATGCATCAAAGTCTCAGTATTGGTCAGAGAAAGAAGAGGGCGGACTCTGGCTATATTTTTTAGATGATAAAATCCTGTTTTGACTATTTGTTTAATATGAGGAATAAAAGTAAGCTCAGAGTCAAAAATAACTCCCAGGCTTCTTACTTTTTTAGAAGGTTGTAAAGACAGAGATTGTAATCTCTGAATTGTATTTTCTTTTTGAACCTCAGGTCCAATGATTAAAACTTCTGTTTTGTCCTGGTTTAGCTGGAGAAAGTTCTGTGCCATCCAGGACTTTATGTCTGTAATGCAATTAAAAAGTGCAGTGATTGGCCGGGGGTCATCATGAGATAATGAGATGTATAGCTGTGTGTCATCAGCATAACTATGGAAACTTATCCCATGGCTCCTGATGACTCCACCAAGCGGCAGCATGTACAAATTAAAAAGTAGGGGGCCTAAAATAGAGCCTTGGGGTACACCATAGTTAGCTTCATGGATCTGTGAGGAGCATGTATCCATACTTACCATAAATGTTCTATCTGTGAGATAGGAGCTGAACCACAGAAGAACAGTACCAGAAAGACCGACCAGGTGTTGTAATCTATTTAAAAGAATTTGATGATCTACTGTATCAAAGGCTGCGCTCAGATCCAATAGAACAAGGACTGAGAGCTTGTGTGAATCCAGATTACACCTTAAATCATTCACAATTTTTAATAGGGCTGTTTCTGTACTGTGTTTCGTCCTAAAACCAGATTGATACTTTTCTAAAATACCGGCATCATTTAAAAAAATATTTAATTTAATAAAAACAATCTTTTCTAAGATTTTACTTAAAAATGGTAAGTTGGATACAGGTCTATAATTATTAAAAACACTAGGATCTAGATTACTCTTCTTCAGAAGGGGCTTCACCACAGCCTTTTTAAAGGCAATGGGGAAGACACCCATCTGAAGAGAACAATTTACAATGTTTAAAATTTCATTCTCAAAGAATTTATAACATGAATGAAAAAGTGATGAGGGAATTGGGTCCAAGAGGCAGGTGGTTGGTTTGACTTGTGAGAAAACTCTGCCAAGCATCTCTGCATCAACCACATCAAACTTGTCCAGTACTTTCTCAGGTAAAACCAAACATTCAGTAGATTTAATACCAGTATTTTGTTCAGATAAAATGTTAGCTCTAATTGACTCGATCTTACCTCTGAAGTGATTTGCAAACTGCTCACAGAGAGAGTTAGTTGGAGTATTTGGAGAGGCAGTAAAGTCAGGGTTAATCAGATTGTCAATGGTGGAAAACAAAACTTTGGGATTATTTTTGTGATTGTTAATTATTTTGGCAAAATATGCATTTCTTGAATTTCTGACAGCAGAGTTGTAGATATTAAGCTGTTCGCGCATTATTTGGTAGTCGACTGTCAATTTGTTTTTCCTCCATTTCCTCTCTGCTTTCCTGCAATTTCTTTTGAGCTTCTTTATGTCTTCAGTTTTCCATGGGCATACTCGTTTATTAAAAACTTGTTTTGAAAATAGTGGAGCTATATGATCAAGGTTTGTTTTCAGTTTGTTAAAAAATTGACTGACCATTGAATCGCAGGAAGCAGTTAAAACAACAGGGGAATTTTGGTTAAAATCTCTAATAAAATGATCAATCACCTCAGGGGTAAGATGGCGCCTCCTAACAGTTTGAACCGTGGCTTTCCTCTGAATCAAATCAGTGACATTAAAAAACACACAATAGTGGTCAGACACAGCCAGGTCAACAACAGAGGACACACCAGAGGCCAAGCCATAGGTAATAACAA
>JBBPBX010035841.1:0-18455 GCA_038048925.1 Garcialebias charrua | reverse complement strand
CTGACGCTTCTCTGCAACGGACAATTTTCGGATAGGTGCAGATAAGGCTCTCTGGCACTGCCGAGCTCCTCGTAAAGTTATTAAAGACAACAACAAAAAAAAACAGCGAAGCCTCGGAAGCCGTTTGGCAGGAGTTCGCTCTTAGAAAATTAATTTCAATTTGTTTTTTGTGCTGAGACTCTGGAGTCAAAGCCTTGAGCTCTAATTGAACGTTTCAAGTCGCAGGGGAAACGTTTTTAGGATGGAAGACTCAATTTACATACGCTGTTATTGGACATTAAAAAAAAGTTGCTTTCTATTCAGTTTTCATTTTTATTAAACGCTCGCTGATGTGCATTAACAGCAACTTAAACATCTTGTGATGGTTTCTTCGCATCAACAGACATTCTTATATATTTTTTAATCTCCCTTCGGAAGCAAATTTGTCAAACTGAGACTTATTTATTCTATTAGAGTACATTTTTTTTTATATTTCCTATTCCTCAATATATTATTTTTCACAGTAAAAAGCACGTTTGGTTGCCAAGTGTGCAAATGTCAGCTAAAATTTATAAAAACATATCAGTTAGTTTTAAATCTAGTGCCTCTTTAAAGATTGTACCATCAATTCTCAAAACATATATACATTTTAATAATAAAATGCTCTAGATTATCTAAAACCTCCCTGAACATCAACACCGTGTTCAGATAAAATGGGTCAGCATTTTTAAAAAAAAAATCTTCGACCCCCCTCATAGCTTTAGGGCACTTAAATGGCAATGAACTATGTAATTTAGCAGTTCATGAACTAAAAAGTTAATCAGAAGTTAAGTTGGACACATCTGTGATGTTTACATATTTTAAATAGGGATGTATGATATTATCGGCATGGTATCGTATCGGACGATATTAGCGATAAAGTTAAATATCGGACATCAGCCATTCTATCAAAATAACTCGATGAAATAAAAGAAGCTTTTTCAACACCACGTTATGACATCACATGCACTGTTGAGTTTAGATTTGTGAAAATTTACAAATTTGCACTGTTCGAGTGTTGTCATTTTGTTAGAGTATATATCATGAATAAATTTGGCATTAAATATAATCCAAGTTGAAGTGTTACATCATTTCCAGCCCCTTTTTGGCATCTGCATTTGGTAGCAGGCCAAACTGACAAAGACCATGCAGAATAATGTAGTATTTTAATTCCATAGCAGAGTAACTATGTAGTCTCTGTCTTGGGGAAAAAATATCGGTATTGGTATCGGTTATCGGCCAAATAAGTTTTAACATATCGGCATATTGGATATCGACCAAAAATCCAATATTGTGCATCCCTAATTTTAAATGCTTAGCTAAAATTGGTTCGATCCAAAATACGACTTAAAAAAAATCTAAATGTATCTTTTAAATGAAGTTAAAAACTTAATTTTAAGGAGTGTATCAAAATCATTTTGTTTGTTCTTTCGTACAACTGAATTTTAAAGAGTTGACTATGCCATGTTCAGTTTGCCATAGATTAGCTCCGCAACCATTGGCACAACCCTCTGCACACAAAAAAAATAAGCTATTTAGACCAATATAACTCCAGTTAAGGGTTGTAGTGGATGTGTCAGGATAAGTTAAAGCCATTAGCTAAGTTCTATCAGGTACATTTTAGCTGAATTTACTCTAATAGAAGTTTATTCTGCAGTGTTTCACAGGCCCATCTTCTCTAACCTCTGCGCCAACACGCCTCCCATACAGTACAGTTTACAGGAATACAGTTTTTGTTCCATTTCAAAATCTAAACAGAGTCTGGAAAAACGTTAAAGATGTATAAAGCCCTGCGGCTGACCCCATGATCAGCTGATTACAATACAGTAGTTATAAACAGGAAGTACCACATCTGTACGAAGGTAGCTGTAGGTAAATCCTCCATTTTCTCTTATAATTATGTTTTATACTTAATGATTAAATTAAAGGTTAATTCTTAACGCTAATTGTGCTTTTTGTATGCTTAATATGTACCGTATTTTCCACCATACACGTCGCTCCACCCTATTAGTCGCATCTATTATGCGTCGCTGCTGACAACTCAGAAATGTGGGCCGGTGTTGTGCCAAAAATCAATGGGATGCCAAATGGCGGCCACGGGAGCGTGCACATGAGGATTTTAATTTAACAAGGTTAACACTTAAAAACAATTATTTGTTTGTTCGAAATTATAATAAAGGTGTGTCAGTCTGACTTTTGTTTAATAAAAGACATAAATCAAATCGGCTGCATTTCAAACGTATTCGCTGCCTCGGTGCTCTGGGAACGCTCAGAGGGAAGGGGAAAAAATAAAGAGGAACGATGTCCATTTCTTGGATATTTAACAAGAAAAGCAATCAAAATAATTGTTTGTTTGTTCGACTTTATAGCAAAGGTGTGTCTCAGTTGAACTTTTACTTAATAAATGCACTTCACTGGTCAAATTTGCTGCATTTCGCAGCTGGTTTGACTTGCTCCAAGCAGAGAGCAGAATGAAGGTGGCAGATATGGCAGGCCGGTTGTGTCATTAATAGTTGGTGAAGATTCCCAGTCATCCAAGACATAGTCAATAAAAAAAATTCAAGACAAAAGCAATAAAGTAAAATAATTAAAGTCCAGGGGCCTCATGTATCAACCGTGCGTGCGCACAAAAACATTGCGCACGTCACTACCCACGCAAAACCCCGTATGTAACAAAAATGAAATGAACGTGAATATCTGCGCATCCAAGTACATTTCCACGCCAGCTCCCGAGCAGGCGTACGCACGTTTCTGTGGTTATTGTTCCTTTGGCGACACTTACAGGTGATTCCGAGAAACTGAAGCCCCACAGTCTGTGGTTGACTTTAAGAGCGGCTTGAAGACCTTTCTTTTCAACCGAGCACTCTACCTCCCATGATTCTACTTTTGATCTTAGCTGATACTGTTGTTGATTTTAATTGTCTTATTATTTGTTTTATTGACATTCAATTATGTTGCACCTTGTAGCACTTTGAGATTTTCATTAATGAAAAGTGCGTTATAAATTGTATTCATTATTATTATTATTATTATTATTATTATTATTATTATTATTATTATTATTATTATTAACTGTTCATGATGTGAAAATGATTAATATTCCCACCAAACACACGATTAACAAATATCCACATGACGCAGTAAATAAAGGACGCGCAAAGTTGTGCCAAAAATAAATTCAACAGGAACGGATTCATTCAGCCTTACTGGAGGATATAATAGTGTAACACGCAGAGCATTTATTTATAAACAGATATAATCTTCTGATCTAGGATATGGCTTATCAGCAGTTTTCAGAAACAATCATTTTTCAGTTTGGCACTGCTGCGCTCTGGAGCAACACAGGAACCGTGCACAACGCGTGCAGAAGCAGCGATCAAACTGTTCCTGAGCTTTCCAGAGGGAGCTGCAGGCCGATCAGGGCAGTCCAGTCCACACAAAGCCTGATCAATGGAATGTCTCATCTATATGATTCCAAAGGCTGAGTGGTCGCGCTTTGGAGCGCGCGCGCACCCTCACCGGTGCGGCAGCTGGAGGTGATTCATAATCAGCGTTTATTGTAGATTTCTCCAAAATGACACGTGAAAGTACACCATATATAACTTGTAGGAGAGTAAAAGCTTCACAGACAAACAGATTGCGCACAAGGCTGCGGGGCGCGCAGCGTTTGGAGACTCCAACATCACGTCATGTCATGAAAACTCTCCACTGAGACGCACAGACTCGTTTCTTCATATCATCTATTAAATAAACAAAGATCTATGTTCAACCAAACATCTAAGTTCCTCTGTGTTTACAGTAATTATGGTAATAAACTCGTGCGCAAAGTTAATATTTTCACTCAGAATGAATGGATGTGCCGGGTGCGCACCAAAGCAGGGTGAGCGCACACACAAATACCGACACACAATCACTCGTTCTTTGCGTGATGAACACATTTTATTACTATTCTTACTTAGGATTATTTTCCTCACTCATATTATATTAAATTCATTATTTTCCTGAATCTAGAAATCATTTCTGATCGCGCAGGGATCAAACAAACATGTCCTTCACACATGCAGGAAGTAATTTGCATCTGTTTAACATATGTAAATGAAGGCGTGTCAGGGGAGGTGTCTCACGTGCGCTCAGTTCCACGTTGATTGTGATGTACAAAAGGAATGTGCGTGGATTCCGGTGTACGCACAGTTTGATACATCTGGATTTTTTTGTGCGTGCACACTTTTCTGGATTTGACCGTACGTCACTTTTCAGTAGGAAATCCACGCAAGTCTTTGTACATGAGGCCCCAGGGGCCTCATGTACAAAGACTTGCGTGGACTTCTTACTGAAACGTGACGTACGGTCAAATCCAGAAAACGGCGTACGCACAAAAAAATCCAGATGTATCAAACTGTGCGTACGCCGGAATCCACGCACATTGCTTTTGTACATCACAATCAACGTGGAATTGAGTTGGCGTGGGGCTGCGCACATTTCCACGTTCAGTTCTGTTTTGATACATACGGAGTTTTGCGTGGAAAATGGCGTGCGCAAGGTTTTTGTGCGTACGCAAGGTTTTTGTGCATACGCACCGTTGATACATGAGGCCCCCAGTTGTTTTTGTCTTGAACTTTTTTGAATTTGTCATTACCAGTTTACCTATTACATGATACGGCATGCCATACTACTCTGCTGCCATCTAGTGGCTGCACTTGGTACTGCTCAAAACTGTTTTTTTTCCCAGTCAGAATGAATGAAAATGGCCATGTCTCAGCTAAAAATTGGTTTATAAATATGGTTAAAAAAATCCATAAATATGTCGTTTTGGTGTATAAGTTGCAGGTCATGCAAATAACGCAAAAAAGCTACTTTTAGGCTGAAAAATACGGTAAATATAAAGTATGTTGCATAAGTTTACTCTTTATTTGTTATACTAAGCCCTATTTGTGACTGAGCTCCTTGTTTACGACAATATCACCCTGAACACACCCGATCTCATCTCATCTCGTCTCAGAAGCTGAGCAGGGTCGGGCCTGGTTAGTACAGGTAGTCCCCGACTTACGAGCGAGTTCCGTTCCTCCGAGGCGCTCGTAAAGCGAAAATTCGTAACTTGGAACGGCCGCCACGTGTCTCGTAAGTCCGGAATTTCGCTCATAAGTTGGAACGGTTTTGCTAGCGCGACTACAAACACTCGTTTTTCATCGAAAAACTGCTTACGAGTGCATAAAAATGATCGGAAACGTGTGTCCACATGTTTAGCTAACGAACTGTGGTGAAAAATCACAGAAAAACTCGGTATTTTTTGCGTTTTTTCCAAAAATTCGCCAGCTCTTAAGTCCGGAACCTCGTAGGTCAGAGCGCTCGTAAGTCGGGGACTACCTGTACTTGGATTGGAGACCTGGGAATACCTGGTGCCGCAAGATTTTGTACTTCTCACAAACCTCACCATGGTGTAGTGTTGTAGTACTTGAGACCGGTCTTGGTCTTGAGACCGGTCTCAATACCACTTTTTGATGATCTTGGTTTTGTCTCGGACTCAACTGCATTTGGTCTCGGACATTGAGAACTCGGGATTTTATTTCAAGACCAGTCAAGACCACAACTGTGGAATTATCACTATGTTGTCAGAATATTGTCCAGTTTATTTGTCATCCTTGTTTTTGTTGGATGCAAAACGCACTGATTCAAATCCAAGCGATAACGCGACTTATTGCTAAATACTGTACAGGGAACCCCCGACCTACGAACGAGTTTGGGACCTAAGAACCGTTCGCAGCTCGATCCGTTCGTAGGTAGGGGGTGAAAATTATATTAAAAAAAAAAATTATTCATTCATTCATTCATTCAACCCTTATTTATCATGCTAACGGAGCGTGCGCACATTTAATCATGTACAGTAGTGTACTGTAATGTTAAACATTGCTATTCACATTTACAGAATAAATAAAAATATATTTTCTTACTTTGAGATGGTCAAAGCCGACATCTTAGGTTGCCATGCGTTGATTGTTGTCGGGCCTAGCAGCCCCGCCGGCCGGCCAGTGAACCACCGCAGCCGCTCCAGACCTGTGTTAGCTAGCTGGCTAGCTTCTGCTAGCCAAGCCATGAGCTGGTGTTGGAGCGGCGGCGCGATCAATCTGCAGCTTCTGCTGCTGCCTTAGACATCCACAAAGTTCACAGAGACGTTTCCAGCTCGTAATTAATCCATATGAAGCCATCCTGGTCACCAGTCTTCGGCCGGCTACCGTGTTAGCTCCCGTGTTAGCTTCTGGAGCTAGCCAGGCCGGAGGTGTAGCCAGGCCGGCCGGAGGTGTTCGCACGGCGGCCTGGCACGATCGGCGATAAATCCGCTGCTGCTTGAGACATCCACAAAGTTCACAGAGACGTTTCCAGCTAGTAATTAATCCATATGAAGCCATCCTGGTCACCAGTCTTCGTCCGACTCTCGGCAGCTAACCTAAGATGGCGTCCGGTGTTCTACATTAATTTGTGACCGGAGACCCTAGTGACTGAACCTAAAATAGCGTCCGGTGTTCTACATTAATTTGTGACCGTGTAAACTGAAGACCTACTTCCTGTTGCCCAATATTGCTCAAAAATTGCTCAAAAATGATCAGAAATGATCTTTTTTATCATAATTATTATTTATAAAGCCTTTAAAACAACCAGAGCTGCAACAAAGTGATGTACACATGAAATTAAGAACATTTAAACACAAAAAAAAAAAAAAAAAAAATTTTTTTTTTTTTTTTAATTCATATTTTTATTAAATATGATATGTTCGTAAGTCCCGTGGTTCGCAGGTCGATGGGGTCGTAGGTCGGGGGTTACCTGTACATGGTTTTGTTACCGCTGTCACGCCCACCCCCTTTCATTCGCACGTGGTTCTTTACCAACAGAACAATACAGACAACAGAACGTAATGTCACAACTGGGAGTAAAAGTAAGCCGGTACAGATAATCTGTGAAAAGATAGAGTTCCAAGACTTGAGGTTTTGGTCTTGACTTGGTCTCGGACCCCAAAAGTCTTGGTCTTGTCTCGGTCTCGGTACACTCTGGTCTTGACTTGGTCTCGGGTTAGGTGGTCTTGACTACAACACTACCATGGTGTGCGTTGTTCAAGCTAATAGCCATTGTCAGTGCTGGGGGCTAAGCACCCGTTAATGTCAGATCCTAGAATCGCCCCTGGTTGTACTCAATCTACACTGTTGTAAGTGATTTTTTATTTTTATTTTTGGTTTTCATCTGTTTTCGCCAAGAAAACATGTTTATCAGAAGAGGATTTGTGGTTTTGTATTTTTTTGGGCATTTTCTGAAAATCTCAAAGACTAATCAGGATTCTTTATTTGCTTCTTGCATATCCCTTTGCCAATCTTCTGTGTTGCTGCACGTATGACCTCTGACCCCCCCTCCTCTGTTTTTGCTAGCTGCTCGAATTAACACTTCAGAGTCTCAATTATAACTGAAACTGTCTCGGCAGTGGTCGTCTTACCTTAAGCCTTCGAGTTATTATCGTCCACAAACTAATTAGCAAGTTCTCGATAAGCGAGAGGGGGAAACCCACTGTTGCCGTGGTAACGAGCCTAATCACAATGAAAGATCGCGCAGGCGGGCAGCTCACACCGCACTCTCTGCCTTCGCCTGCATTTCTATCGGTCTAGTTGTGTTTCCAGCCAAGATCTCACAATGTGGGGTTTATTTTAGCGTTTATTGATCAGCAGAAAGACACGATTAACCGAAACAATCAAAATGAAGTTCAGAGGTTTGAGCTGAAGATCTGCTTCTGATTGGATGACAACTGCAGTTATTGTGCTATTTCTTGTGCACTACTACTACAGTGATGTTAAAATGTGTTAAAATAAATCTTCCAAGTTTAAAGGTCTTAAATGCCATTTTTGATTTGTATTCATGCACATAATCTTACTCGGGAATCCTCAAGGCCTTCTACGCCTTCAACGAAGGCCTAAGCTTTCAGCTCATATTTAATTTTTCTTGTATTAATATTATATGACATGCATTTTCAGATCATTTTTCCTTTTTTAAATTTATCGTATTGATTTGTAAACTGCTTCACGGTTTCAAAATAATCTTTTTTAATTTGTTTAAATTCAGTTATCCAATCAGATGCTTGTAATTTTCTTGTCTCCGGGCAGAAACCTGTTTGAAGGTTCTTCCTCATTGGTTAGGACTTCACAGTCAGGAGAGAAGGCTGGACGAAATTTTGTTTTTTACCAGTCGCGGTGTTGATGTTGAGTGGGCGGGGCTAAAACACAAGACTGTGAGCCTTCAGGAATTTTCAATATTACATTTTATAATTTTGTTTTCATTACATGGTGGAAGTTTTTAGACTGGAGCATGGTTAAACTTCAGTCGGAATGACTGAAATTACATTTTGTACTTGAACACAAGAAGCTGGGTGAGCTGCAGGGCATGCTGGGTAATCTTGGGACAGGAATGGATGGACTCTTTGAGGAAATGTGTTCAGATGGGTGGTGTTGGTTCAGTTTAGTGTTGGGTTGGTTTTTATGTTCAGGTTGTTGGTAGAGAGACTGTAAAAATGACTGTAAATGTCTAGCGTCGTCAATGTTAGCGTTTATTTGATTGCTCTAACATTAGCTGACCTGTAATCAAATCATACTTTCCTTTTTGTTTGAATACCGTGAACGAACAATAGTTTTTTCTCAAGGTTATCTCAAACTAAGCCATGCTTACCTTGAAATACAGCTAGTCCCCGACTTACGAACGAGTTCCGTTCCTGCAGCCATTCGTAACACGAAAATCGTCGTAAGTTGGAAAACACACGAGCCGCCACTTATACATGTACATGTACGGTACAAAACAGTTACCAAGTTACCAAGCACTTCACCTATCCTAACACAGTACCCTACATAATTATCACAAAACACAGAGTCCAGGGCTATAAAATAAAAAGTTAATTTCTTACTTTGAGCTGGTCAAGCCTGTCTCCGTCTTTTTGCATGTTAGCTCGTTGCACGTCCGAGCTCCGCAGCTTCGTGCTGTTCCACGCGGTCCAAACTGTTTACAGGAAGGACTGTTAGCATGTCAACTCCATACATTTGGAGCCATCATGAAGGGAAAAACAGTTAATGACTAACTGGGAGCCGTTTCTCCGCGGTGTCCGTCCAACAAGCTATGCCGCGTTAGCGTTAGCCCCTCCTCGTTAGCATGTTAGGCCGCGCCGCGTTAGCTTTTTAGCCCATCCAAAAGGCTGCCACAGCTGTTTCTCTGCGTTTTAGCATGTTAGCTTGGTGTCCATCCAACATCGAGGTGAGCTCCCGGCCGCAGCTGGCCTCTCTGCCGCCTGTCGGCTCAGTTTCCCCAGTGACACCATCCACCCCACCCCGCCCATCCTACAGCTAGGCTTGTTAGAATGTTAGCTCGTTGCTCCTTTGATCCGGATCGCTGTCTGCTGCTTCACGCGGTCCACAGCGTCGTTTTCTTTCGTCCATCCGTCCCTCCGCAAAACCACCGTTCAGCTCCCAGCTCATGTATCCGAGCGCCGGAATGTCTGATCGGACAAGTTCTGTCCGAAGCCGGCGGTCGATGCTGGAGCTAACTGGCTAAACTGGCGGACACTGCCAAAGACTGACTGCCGAAAACTGGCAGAAACTATTGAAAACTGCCGTAAACTTCGTGAATCGGCTTAAAAATAAAAAAATTATGTAATAATACTTATTTATAAAGCCATTTAAAACAACCACAGCTGCAACAAAGTGCTGTACACATGAAATCAAGAACATTTAAACACAGAAATTATATATTTTCTTCATATTTTTATTAATATGATGCGTTCGTACAGTCGGATTGCCGTAGGTCGAGGACTACATGTAGCTACTGTTTCGTCATCATCAGTATTTTTCCTTCTTAAATTGTTCTTCTTTGATTTGATCTCCGGTGCACAAAGCACCGAGCTGCATTGTTCCCGCCGCTCACGGCGCAACATTTCCAGCTCCACACAAAAGCAACACGATGCATTAACGAACACTCTTAACCAGTCAGAGCGAAACGCCCACAACGGCCGCAGCGTCCAATTTGCCCTGCTGATTGCTGAGCGAGTCGCCTCTTTGTTAAATGAAATATTTATAGAAGCTCAATTATTGACGCCTGTTGAGTCTGAGACAGCTGTGCCCGCCAGATGTTTTAAAGGAAGTGCAGAGCAGCGAGGTGAAATGGGTGTCGGGAAGACCGTACTTAAAAAAAAAAGTATGGTTTGATGTGCAACTAAAGCTGATTTAACTTCTCCTGGCTACACCACGAGGCAGTTGCTCTCCTTTATCTTTCTATACAAAAGTTATATTAGCAATAAAATAATCATTTTACCTCCAAGTCTTTAAATTTCTATTATGAATCTCTACATGGACGACGTTTGATTCCTGCAGTCAGCGGGGCTGATTTTTTAATATTTTATTCTGTGTACATGCATTGATCCGATCCCCCAATGTAAATCATCCTCAGTAGGTGCCGTTGCCATGGCGATCACCTCCTATGCAGATGTGCGTCAGTCTTCTGGCATCATGCGTGGTTGGATTTTTTTTTTTTTGGGTGAAACTTATTCCAAAAATCAAGTATTTGAGAAAATACCAGATTTAAGTTCAGCAAAATTACATTTATTTAAATTTTATTTGTGTGTTTACTCTCAAAAGAGGCAGTTTTTTTTAAATATGTTGACTATAAATCAATTTGGATGACACATATTTAAGTGTTTTTAATCGTTAGCTGTTGCTACTTAAGTATGTGTTGAATGGTATACATTTTTTTAATTTATCACAGTTGTATGAAAGTCTTTCATAATGAAGCGATTCTGTTGTCTGATCAACTTTTTGAGCATCAGTTTAATTGAGTTTAGACAACGTTTGAACCGTCTGCTGCCAGAACCGATAAGTTAAAGTCTAATAATGTTAATGATTTTAAATTTATTCAACAAGCCTGAAACAATCAACACAAAAAGTACCACATCTGGAAAAAAGTTCAAGTGTGCCCACATAGAATTCAGTGGGAAGCTAGAGGCTAAAATGCTAGCTTCAAGCTAAATAACCTGAACAAGCCTTAAATTGTGTTTATCAATTCCAGATTCATCTAATAATCTAATAATTTATCACTTTTAGTTATAAATATTTTGATAATTTGCGATAATTCATCACATTGTTTTCAAGTTTTAAGTGTTAAAAAAAATTCCAAAAGAACCAACCTTCTAAAAACCTGCTTTTAACCTCATACATGTTCTATATTCATTATTTGATCAATTTAGCAGTTTTTGCTAATCATTTATAGCTTTTTATTTACCTATATGATAAAAATGGGATTAAAGTTGTATTTATAATGGATTTCAATGTGGTCAGTTCCCCTTAAGAACACGATTGTCGTAAAATTACTGAGAGGTTCTGAGAACATTGGACAAATTCAGACAAGATGATAATAATGAAATGATTTTTTAGGCTTTACTATAAGAAATTGTTTGCTGCAACAAGAAAATAATCAGCTACTTTCAGCTAATAGCTGTTTTTTTTAGCTGTTTTCAGCTTATTTCAGCTGTTTCTTTCAGTGGATTTTAGCTGTTTTTCAGCTGTTTTCAGCTAATTTCAGCTGTTTTGTGCTCCTTTCAGATTCTTTCTGTGAACATTTTTGTGCTTCTTCTAAATTATTTCTGCTAATTTCAGCTGTTTTTTGCTCTTTCAGATACTTTCAGTGAACATTTTTGTGCTTCTAAATTATTTCAGCTAATTTCAGCTGTTTTTCATCAGTTTTCAGCTAATTTCAGCTGTTTTGTGCACCTTTCTGATACTTTCTGTGAACATTTTTGTGCTTCTAAATTCTTTTAGCTAATTTCAGCTTATGCACCTTTCAGTTTATTTCCGCTAGTTTCAGTTATTTCAGCCAATATTCAGCTGTTTTTATACTACTTTAAGATTTTTCAGCTAATTCTTAATTTTTGGCACTCATTTAAACATTTTTCAGAATAATTCAACAAAAATGTACTCTCTCCACTTCCTCTTGGTCATTTAAGCTTATTTCTGCTTTTTTTGCTTATTT
This sequence comes from Garcialebias charrua, assembly GCA_038048925.1. Lineage (NCBI taxonomy): Eukaryota > Metazoa > Chordata > Actinopteri > Cyprinodontiformes > Rivulidae > Garcialebias > Garcialebias charrua. The sequence continues at coordinate 6,401 of JBBPBX010035841.1, read as the reverse complement.
GCTAATTTCATACATTTTCAGACAATTTCCACTTTTTTGTCATTTCTGCTTCTTTCAGGGCAAACCTGTGTTCTCTCTACTTTCCTGTGGTAATTTAAGCTTGTTATACATTTTCATCTACCTTTTCATCTAATTGTAGCTGTTTTCAGATAAATTTAAGGTTTTGTGGTATTATCTGCTACTTTCAGCCTAATTAACTTATTTCAGCAACTTTCAGCTTCTTTCAGCAACTCTCTGCTCCTTTTTTTATCTAATATTTTCAGCTTTTTCGGCTATTTCAGGTACCATTTTTGCTGTTTTTGTGCTAAATTGATTATTTTTCAGCTAATTCCACATTTTTCAAGCTCATTTCTGATTATTTCAGCCTAATTGGGTAAACATGTTCTTTTTGCTTTCTTCTGCTAATTTAAGCTTGTTCTGCTTTTTCAGCTAACTTTTTAGCTAATTTCAGCTGTTTTGATCATTTTTTATTTCTGTGGTAATTTTGGCTACTTTCAGATTAATACATAGTTCCCATGTGACGTCACAGAAGTGGAATTTTCGGGTTTTCCGCCATTTTGGTTGGCGATACTTCCATTCCTGACCACTAGTAGCAGTGTAGGTTACTGGCTCTGTGTGTGTGTGCCCTCGACCAGGCCCTCCACAACATCAAGAATATGCTCCGATCACTTTTTGTTCGGTAAACCAAAATTCTTTGTGAATAATTTTGCAAAACTGTGTGTGTTTGAACAGTTTTTTCAGTTTCTTGCTCCTCTGTTACTGTCTGTTACTGACGTTAGCTTAGCAACGCTATGCTAATGCTAACCTCCACTTTGTAACACTAACGGGAACAAAGTGTCCCACCTGTGTTTATGCTAGACTCTTTGTTGTTAGGAAGCTGCTTGTTAATGTTTTATTCTGAACCTTTATTTACCCTGTGACATCAGGCTGACACACACACACACATGTTAACGACAGATAAACTGTCTCTGAGACAGGTAATGCAAGCCAGTCATCCTGGAGGAAATATTTTAGGTAGCCTACACAATGTGTTACAGTGGTTTAAAAAATGTCCACCCTCTTTCAGTTCATTTCAGGCTTTAATGTTTCAGGACATAATAAAAATGATCTGGTCATTAACATGTTCTCAAATGATTAAAATCTAAAGCTTCAACCAAATCATCATGACAGATAAACTGTTATCAAGTTGCTTCACAAACAACATAAGAGGTTTAAAAATTACAGAAACAGTAACACACTAATGGTAAAACTATGACATTTACAGCAGTAAAATTATAATCAAAATGTATAAGTGTAAATGTATATATATAAGTATAAATGTACAGTACTGTATATATAATGTATTAAATGTTTTATGTTGTTCAGGACGGCCTGGTCTTACAGCTCATCACCACAATGGACCGGTACAGAGTCCGTTAATACTGCAAATGCTGCACCAATCTGTCTGTCAAGCTTACGCTCCATTCTTCCCTCACTCGTGACCAGAACCCCACACTGAAGTTGACAGACACACTTACCAGTACTCTGATAGCAGCAGAGGAACAAGCAGCAGGTACACAAGTAAACCAGCACAGTAATTCAAAAATAAATTAAATCTAAGATAAATTTACTAAAATCAATATAAAATTGAACATTTATTTTTGTGAATGAGTAAAAAATGTTAGGTGCAACTGTATTTATTTTTCCTACTTTGAGTAGCAAACTTGGAGTCTTATTTTAAACTTTGTGATGCAAAAAATGACAATGTTTACTAATCTTTTTTTTTTTAAAGGTCCAGATGAGTGAAAAGCTCGTAGACACGGGTCCAGTCTCAGATCCTACTCCTGCGTCCAGTCTCAGATCCTACGCCTGATGGGTCCAGTCTCAGATTCGGAGGAGTTGGCGCAGTCGGGTGGTCCCGCATGGCGAGAAATCGGTTAATTTGTCAGAAACTGCACTCGGCTCCATCATTCCTTGTTGAAGAGTGTTTTGATAAATCATTTAATTAAAATACATAAAATCTCCCACAGTTCTCATATTGTATTCAGTTTAAATTGTTTTGAATTTATAATTATAGCTTTTATTCTGAACTTTATCAGTCTACTCCTGGAGGATGAACAGCAACATTCATGTTTTTATGTTTTGTACGTCAATAAAACACTAAACTGGTAAGTTACCAAAAGAACAATCACTGCATCTAAGTTTTATTTATGTGCAGTAGAACTTCTCATTATTGGACATTAAACAACGTATTCAACGTATTGAAATAAACAAAGTGAAACTTGGTACAACTGTTTTATTCAAACTAAAGGTAAGCACACATTCATTTAGCAATGCATGTTTTCACAGCAACACCAAATGTACTTGAAAAGCAGATTCGTCCATCTTTCATCCATCCAGCTTCATCGATCTCCTGGGACTCAGTACCTTACACAGAAACACAAAGGGAGAAAACGATTAAAATGCTTTCACTACTGGATTAAAAGGAGTTACCAAATTGTAACTTTTCACCACTAACTTTATTAACAAAGGCAGATCATAGTGGAAAATAAATATCAGTGACATTTACTGAGAAACGTTAAAAATACTATGACAGCAATAATTACAAATAATTTATTTTGTTAACACTAATTTAAGTATGAAAGGCAGTCTAAATAAATAATGTAGTAATGTGAGAAATATCAGCCATCTTTACTAGCAACAGTGTTTAAAGTAGCACAGATTAGCTTAGCTGATGTAGCTTTTACTAAAGTACACATGGCTGATATTTACTGTGGCACAAGTTACATTAGCTAAGCTATTCTTTGTTACGTTAAAATACGCTGATATTTACTGTAGCTCAAGCTATGAGCTTAGCACGCAGTAAACAACACCGATCTTACTTTAGCAAAGACTAGCTTAGCTGCTGTAGCTACGAGGGACATCTATGTGTACATTATTGTAATCACTTACTCTGCCAGTCATCAGAACAGTTATTAACATGAAGATTTGGACGTCCTTCACAACTTTGTTACTGGTTATTAAGCATCCATCCATGGATTTAAAGCTGCAGCTCCTCCGTTGTGGGCAGCCAACGATCACAGAGAAATTTATTGGTGACAACTTGTTGCCCTTCTCCACCAGGGGGCAATACCGCTTCGTCTGACATGATTTATTCCTCCAACTCACAACTTGTTGCCCTTCTCCACCAGGGGGCAGTACCGCTTCGCCTGACATTTATTCCTCCAACTCAACTCCAACCACTGCTAAATATGCACCTTGGTCAAGAGTAGCTTAGCTTAGCTCTGGCTGCTCGGTCTGTTTATCCTACTAAAATGGCGGAAATTCCAGAATTCTAGAATTCTAGTCACATGTCTGGGAACTATGTATTGAATTATTTCTGTTCCTTTCAGCTTTGTTCTGTTTTTAGCATTTTCTGCTATTTCAGCTACTGTTTAGCTGTTTTTTTGCTCAATTAAGTTTTTAAAACTAATTCCACATTTTTTCGCTCATTTCAACTCTTTACATTTTCTTCTGGTAATTTACGATTCTTTCTGCCTTTTCAGCTACTTTTTACTATTTTTTTGTTGCTAATTTCAGCCTTTTTGTTTTTTTTATCTAGTTTCTCTATTTCTGTTTGTTTATAACTCAACAAATGTATTAATTCTGCTTTCTTCTGCTAATTTAGTCTTGTTCTTTCATTTCAGCAACAGTGCAGCTTGTTTTAGCTATTTTCATTTGTTTTTCATCAAGTTCTTCTGCAATATCCATTCACATTGCATTTTTGCAGGAAATGCAATTTCTTTAGGTTTTCTTTTATTTATTTACCAATTAGTTTTAGGATGCGTTGATGGAAATATGCCAATAATATTAGTTTTTATTTTTTTATTTTGAACTTTGTGCTTTAGACATTAAAAGTTGATCACCAAAGCTTTAGAGTGGAAAAAAGACTTCAAAGATTATTGTTCACGGTTCAAAGTAGCTCTGTTTGATTGACAGTCGATTGCTCGTTTTAATTTATTTACTTTATGATAAAAATATAAACTGTCATATAGTGGTTGTGTGATTTAGTGGTGTGACATTTGACATGGTGAGTTTATTTTTACGACACTAAAAGAAAGTGGGTGAATTGGCTGTACTGCCAAGTGGAGGCCCGTGGGCCAAATCAGGCCCACGTGTGAGCTCGGCTCGGCCCGCCAGTGGGTTCATTTTTTAATAAAACTAGATTTTAAGCCATGAAACAGATTTATTTAATGAGAATAACGTTTTGTATGTTCGACCCCTTAGCTCTTTTTCAGTGACTATGCCCCCCTGAGTAATTTAGTTGAATACAGGTGGTCCCCGACTTACGAACGAGTTCCATTCCTACGCCCGTTCGTACCTCAAAAATCGCCGTAAGTCGGAAAACACACCCCAACTGCCACTGATACACGTACATGTATGGTACTGTAATTTACCAAGCACTTCGCCTATCCGAACACAGTACCCTACATAATTATCAAAAAAACACATACATTACAGTACATTTAAAGACATAAAGTAATTAAATAAATAAAAATACAATTTCTTACTGTGAGCTGGTCTCCGCCACCCGTTCAGTTCTGTGTCCCCGGGTGGGCCGCGTTAGCATTTTAGCTCCCCCGTTAGCTCGGTGTCGTCCCTCCAAAAGGCTGCCGCAGCTGTTTGTCCGCGTTTTAGCATGTTAGCTCGGTGTTCATCCAACATCTGAGGCTACCAGGCGGACATCGAGGTGAGCTCCCGGTGGCAGCAGGCGTCTCCGCCGCCCGTCTGGTCCGTGTCCCCGGTGGGGCTAGCGTTAGCATGTTAGCTCGTGGCTTCTCGGTCACGCTCGCCGTCTGCTGCTTCACGTGGTCCACAGCCATAGGAGCTAACCGAAGCTAACCGCAAAATGGCGGACACTGCCGAAAACATAGCTCGGTGTCCAGGGTTAGCGATTGGTGGCTGCTGCTTCGGGCCTGAGACGTCCACAAAGTTCACAGAGCGTTTCCAGCTCATTTATCCATATGAGGCAACCTCTTATCGGACACACAGTCCTCCAAAGCCGGCTGTCGAGGCCGGAGCTAACCGAAGCTAACCGCAAAATGGCTGACACGGCGGCAGTGCCGAAAACTGCCGGAAACTGCGCAAATAGGCTTAAAAATTATAATAAAAATAATAATGATACTTTATTTATAAAGCAATTTAAAACAACCACGGCTGCAACAAAGTGCTGTACACATGAAATAAAGAACATTTAAACACAATTCTTTTTTCATATTTTTATTAATTATGATGCGTTTGTAAAGTCGGATTGCCGTAAGTCGAGGCCGTCTTATGTTGGGGACCACCTGTATCCCTGTACAGACATTAGCTTAATGTCCATTTGTTTACTTCATTTGCTCAACCGTGTCACGAGTAAACAACTTTTCCACTGTCAAAAACGTGAACGAATGTTGCAACCATCCCGACTAACGTTCCGTTTTCCATCTCTTTTTGTTTTTTAGTGGAAGGCTGCACAGATTGGTCCGTGGACTACCTGAAGTACAAAGTGCTCCTGGGGGAGCCCGTCCGCATCAAGTGCGCTTTATTCTACGGATTTATCCGGGCCAACTACAGCCATGCGCAAAGCACAGGACTTAGCCTGATGTGGTACAAAAGTGCCGGGCACGGGGATTTCGAGGAGCCCATCAGCTTCGACGGCGCGAGGACGAGCAAAGAAGAAGACGCTATCTGGTTCCGACCTGCCGAGTTGGACGATGTGGGCTACTATTCCTGTGTTTTAAGGTATGTGCTTGTAAACCTGAGGATCCGTTGTTCGTCTCTACCTTTAGCTGTGAATAAATCTGCCATTTTAAGGGTTTATCTCTCCAGCAGTATGTCTGTAAATAGCATTGTCTGGATCCCTTTGGGTGTTGAACGTCCTCCCCTGTAGATTTCTAATGAAGCCGATCTCCAGCTAAAGGAGTCAGTAGTCCACAGAGCCTACTCTGTGAGACTTTGTTGTATCATTTTATTTGTCATATTATTTTTTATTTCCTGCTCGAGGGCAATAAGCCATTCCTTACCATGGAAAAGCAAAGAATGAGATGAAAGACAATACACGGTAATTCAGTACATAAAGACTGAGCAGAGGGAAAGCTGAGGTAAAAGATGGAAAAATAAGAGTTGCCATCCTCCTTCATCGAATGAATGTTACGTGTATGCTAGTGTTTTATTGTCCATCGCGGAGCGGAGAGGGAGATTGGAAATAACGACCATCTGTGTTGTTAGCTGGATAATTTTTTCTTTAAATAAAAAAAGTGAAGTTCTAACGTCCATTTTGGTCTATGGCTTAAAATGGTCACTATCAAAAACTGGATTGCCACGTCAAAATCCAAGAGGGCTGCCATCATATACAGGTATATATATATATCTATATATATATATATATATATATATATATA
>JBBPBX010035840.1:19114-31830 GCA_038048925.1 Garcialebias charrua | reverse complement strand
TAGAAAAATAAATGAAATATTTTCAACATGTTGACTGGATTACATAACAAAGCTGACAAACTGAAGCAACATGATCAACAGCTGCAGGAGCCTGTGCAAATTGTTTTGTACACTAACCAAGTTAAGCATAATTTTAGAAGTTTAGCCTATTTGTTGTTGTGGCAATAAGCATTTTAATGTGTCACCTTACAAACTTTTAAAAGTAGCCTACCACATGTATGACTGACTAAATATGAAACAAACAAACAGAATGCTGCTGAATGTAAAGTTTTCACTCACTGTTGTTGTGAATAGCTGCCATGATGATGATGCGGAGGTGAAAAGTTGCTCAGTTGAATCCAAGTCAGAATTTCATCCAAATTCTGAGTTCTGACTGTAATACTTCACGTTATACAACAAAACTTGACAGGACAACAACGTTTCTGTGTAGCAAACGCGTCGCTCGCGAATCACTACTGATCACTGCCGCCCCCCCTCCTCCCTCCCTCCCGGGGCAGAGAGAACTTCCGGGTCATATCCGCTGTCAATAAAAGAAATTACAAAATCGAAACTGACCCGTCGTTATCCGTTTTTTCCATTTTCGTTTTGTGCACAAAATCGGAAATCGGATAACGGATTGTAATCCGTTTTTTTGTTTTTGTTCAATAAACGAAAAACGAAAAAACAAGTGGTTTTTTGTTTTTTTCATTTTTGTTTCAAACGAAAACACAAATGAACGAATGATACACGGATTCCCGCTGCCTCTCATAAAATCAAATGTCGCCGGCCCAGCTTGAACGCTGCCCAGCAGAGGACACGGACAGGTAATTAAACATCCAGTCACCATGTTTTTATGCCTCGTGTCGCGCAGACGAAGCCGTGTAAAAATCACAGCCCGCTGCCTCTCATAAAATCAAATGTTGCCGGCCCAGCTTGAACGCTGCCCAGTAGAAGACACAAACAGGTAATTAAACATCCAGTCACCATGTTTTTTATGCCTTGTGTCGCGCAGAGGAAGCCGTGTAAAAATCACAGCCCGCTGCCTCTCATAAATCAAATGTTGCCGGCCCAGCTTAAACGCTACCCAGCAGGGGACACGAACAATTAAACATCCAGTCACCATGTTTTTAATGCCTTGTGTCGCGCAGACGAAGCTGTGTAAAAATCACAGCTCGTTGCCTCTCATAAAATCAAATGTCGCCGGCCCAGCCTCAACGCTGTCCAGCAGAAGACACGAAAAGGTAACTAAACAGCCAGACGACATGTTTATTAAAGTGAAACTAAACCGAAATTTACCTTTTTTTAGCTGATAAACTCCCTAGAATGTGTTTAAAATGTTTCAGAGCACTATTTCTGTGTTAATTTTCATGAAATTGTTCGTATTAGTTAAAATCGGCAATATTTGGTCTAAAAACGAGTATTCGTAGCCCTATGGGTTGAACTGTGGTATTGCACCCTGATTTTCTCATTAGTTTACGATTCGCACAGTCATTAATTTTCGCACGTCCATCATCATTTCGTCACAGCCTCTGCTGCCTCAGTATAAAAGTGGAGCCACTCCCCCGAGAAGGTCACTCCCCCTCCAGAGTTCAGGGGTTGGATTAGCGATTAGCAACATAGCATTAGCATAGAAGAGCCACGATGTTCCAAGAAAGCTCTTCAAACTGATGTTCACCCACCCTTACACCATCAGGTTACAATCCGTTTGGAGGTGAGTACCATTTTACACCTTTCATTCCATAATTTATCTTTTGAGTATATGACGTGTTCATGTGCTGTGTTTGCGGCCTGCAGCTTTGCTTCGGTGTGGCTCGCCCCACATAAGGTCGTGGCGTTTTTATCTGTTAGTTTGTGTTGTAGTTGTGTTTAAATGCTCAAAATCTAGTGTTTCTTATGAACACCGCAGAGTGTGTGAACTCTTATGAACTCTGATAAAGAAGACCGTGACATAAAAAAACAATGGAGACTAGCTGGCGCTAATTTTAGCTGTTGTACTAGTTACGATGTTTTAGACACGGTGTACTTTTGCTGCAAATAATGTTGTGCATCAAAGGTATTTATAAAATAATGTGTACTTGTGAATGAGTATCATGGGCAGCAGTATTTATTTTGCACTGGGTCATCTGTTTAACAGATCAACAAAGTGAAAACAAGTACAGTATGCTTGTTTGTAAGGTGATTAAAATGTGTTGTTCTTTTTTTATTTCCATGAGGCGTTCCACATCCAATCTGAGCCGTGCTTCACAGACATCAAGCATCAAGGAGACATGTAGACATGTCACTTTGGAGGTGACATATATGAGAGCTGATTCACCAGGTACATGTATTCATGTTTTATTTATTACTTTTGTACCCTACCCTCTGTCTGCAGGTATTAATATTATTAATTATGTTTTTATTATTTTATTTATTACTTTTATTATGGCGGACATTTATATAAAAAAAGTTTAAAAAAAGTTTATGCAACATTAATTCTTGTTTATTTGTTCATTGCTACCTGTCCCAACATTTTGGGGATTTGTTGACACTGTGAAATTTTGAATCAACATCTTTCTCCATTGAAATGTTACATTTACTCAGATTAAACTTTTGATCTTTTCTCTTTTCAGGACTGCAAATATCCAGGGTCGGGATGGAGTGAGGGAAGTCGACCGCTGCATCGTGTCCCAGATTTGTCCTCATGCATGAGGGAAAAAATAAATAAACAAATTGATTACAAAAACTAGTTGTCTATGATTCATTTTATTAACAGTAAGTTACTTCAAAACAACAAAAGGTTCTGAAAACACATGGGACACCACCCCAGCTCCTCTGTTTGGACGCAGTGGACAGCAGAACGAGGAGTCCCAACCACCTTCAGGATGCCCCACCTTCCAGCCAGAAACGAACACCAGGGTCTCAGCTGTACCAACATTGTCGTGGATGCAGGTCTCAGGAGATGAAGCTCTGGCCGAGACTCTGCATCATCTTCTTGGTTAAAGTAATCCTGGCTGCAATTACTCTGTGTGGCTGCTGGGTGCTTTGAGTCATCACAGTTATCTGAAAAGAACATTTTAAAGGATACACAGTACATGTATTGTTAAATTTATTGCAATTGGTTTGGTTTGCATTAAGAAATATTTTCTCATTAATCTTATCAGCTGTGCTGTGCCCAGTTTTGATTAGCTGACACATAGCTTAAACAAATACTGTATACATGTCCTAACAAATATATATTGTACAAGCTTATCTAATGTTTCTAAACACGGATACAGTATTTGGAAACCAAATAAAAGATTTTACCACTGTTTGGTGCTAATTAATAGTCAATTCAAAAAACAATGTGTGTTTAGTTCTGGGTTGCATAACAAAAATAAGCCAAAGCGTCAAACCCTACCCTATAGAGGGTAGGAAAAATCAATATTTTATAATATTTATTATGAAACGTTACTTTTGTAATGTGCTAAGTAATAAGATGTGGCAAATTAAAATGACAAAAACACAGCTGTACACCGCATGCCATGCAGCTAAACACAGGTTTTTAATGTGTTCTGTGTTCAGAAGCATACGCATAAGCTGTGTGTGTGTGTGATTAAATGCACGCAACAACATTTTACAACTGTTATTTTGGTAAAAGTTTAGGTATTTACTTACTGAAGACGCGACTATCCGCCATTTTGAAATCTAAACTTGGGGAGGGGTGGGAGTTTACCACTAGAGGGGGCGTGAACACAGGACAACCTCAACCTCCTCCCCTGCTCGACTCTCGACACGCCTATTTTGAGGGAAAATTTCAAACTGCTTCGGGGGAGGAGTTACCGATCCACAGGGTGTGGAGTCGCTCTTTAAGCCTCGTGTCGAGCACACGAAACTGTGTAAAACCCACAGCTCGCTGCTTCTCATTAGGTCACGTGACGCTAGCTCTGCTCATTCGCAGGCCAGCAGAGCTCCGGCTCATCACGTGTTTAACTGGCGTTCCACGCACACGAGTGTCACCACCTCTCTGCAGCTTGACAACAACTCCAAACGAGGTAAAAAGAGACAAAACACTCAGATTGAACAAGCACCGCCGCCTAAAAGACGAGCAGTGCCCAGCGCGAGCGACGCACCACCAGAGCGCATGCTCGCCGCAACAACAAACGTGTCGACGTCAGACGAAGGGAAGAAACACGTCACTGACGCAATAAGCCAGCCCCTTCGGGCGGGGCCCCCGTGGGTTACCCATGGTAACGGAGGGAGGCCCCATCGACTGGCTGACGCTCATGACGCGCACGAGGCAGCAAGACCGCGCGCTGCCTGAGCAGAAGTTACGAGCAGTGGCAGGAAAAGTGCAGTTTAGACAGACGGCTGTCCAAACTCATCAGGAAAGGTTATGCACTCCAGTTGCTGCGAAACCTCCACTTTTCAGGGGGATCCTGGAAACAGTGTTGTCAGACCCAAGTCAAAACTCCTCCCTGCTGTCAGAAATTCAGGAAATGCTGACAAAGGGAGTGATCTCCAAGGTGGCAGAGGGAGAACAGAACAAAGGGTTCTTTTCTCTGTATTTTCTCGTCCCCAAGAAGAAAGGAGGCTCGTGTCCAGAGTCATTCCAGAGTGTTAGCAGAGCACCCGCTGGATCTGGGGTTTTTCGCTGTAAACTGGATGAAAAGCTCAGTCATCCCAGCACAATCCATGGTTTACTTGGGGATAGAATAGAACTGGATTCACGCTCGTTGAGGGCGCGGCTGTCAAAGCAGAGGGCAGCCGATCTGACAGCACAGCTGAAGTGCGTCCAACCGGGGAAGGTGGTGACGGCGGCAACAATTATGCGGCTATTAGGCCTGATGGCAGCCGCCCATGTTGTGATAAATTTGGTTTTATTACACACAAGTTCGATACAACGTTGGTTTGCCAGCCTGCACGTGGACCCGGTGCGCCAAAGGCGCAGGATGGTGCTGGTTCCCTCATCCGTGAAATCAGACCTACGTCACTGGGGAAACACCCGCATCCTGAAGGAGGGTGTCTCCATGACCACACCTACGTCTCACATCCCAGTGTTCACAGACGCTTCTCTAATGGGATGGGAGAACGTGTCTGTCCCAATCTGTGGGAGGAAGGTGGCCAAACCACATCCACCTCCACATAAACGTTCTGGAGCTAATGTCAGTCCAGAAAGTATTACAGCACTTTACTCCCTTGGTTCAACATCAACATGTACTGGTGCACACCGACAACCAGGTGGCAGCACCGTACATCAATTGTCTGGGGGGATCTCGCTCAGCTCAGTTGCTGCACGTTGCCAGACAACTGCTGCTCTGGGCTCACCAGAACCTGCTCTCATTGAAAGCAGTGTACATCCCCGGGGTGTTGAACATGGGAGCGGGCATCATGTCAAGAGGGGGGCCGCGTCACGGGGACTGGTCCCTCCTCTCAGTCATAATAAATCAGATCTGGGCCAGGTTCGGTCGCGCAGAAATAGACCTCTTCGCAGCCCGAAACAACAATCAGTGTTCACTCTGGTGCTCACTGAACCCAAAAGACAATCCTCCTCTGGGAGTAGACGTGTTTTGCGCACAGATGGTGGTCAGAAAGGAAGTTATATGCTTTTCCACCAGTTCCACTCGTACCATAGGTGCTGGAACGAGTCCGGGAAGAGAATTATCACTCATCCTCATGGCTCCAGAGCGCAAATATGCTCCTTGATTCCCAGACCTGCAGCGGCTGGTAGTGGACAGTCCCCTGCAGCTTCCTTGGAGAGAGGATGCACTCCTCCAAGTGGGAGGGGCGATCAGGCACTTCCCAGAGATAGGCCAATGCCTTTGGGCCTGGAAGCTGAGCGCCGCCTAACAGATTTAGGCCTCACCCCAGCCGTAGTCCGAACATTTTCAGGACGCTCGAGCTTCATCCACGACAACACTTTATGCGTCTAAGTGGGCAGCTTTTCGGCAATGGTGCAGGGAAAAAGACATTGAAGCCACAGCATGTGACATCGGCTGTGTGTTGTCATTTTTGCAACTGCTATTAGAGAGAGAACTAGCCTTCAGCACCATAAAAGTATATGCGGCGGCTATATCATCATGTCAGGAGGGTTTTGGTGGCAGGATGTTATTCAATCATCCTCTGATGAAACGTTTCCTGAAGGGCGTTAGACGCTTTAGACCCATGAAGCGTGACCTCACCCCCCAGTGGGATCTGACAGTAGTTCTAGGCGCTTTATCCAAAGCTCCCTTCGAATTTTTAGTGGAGGTGTCAATGAGGTTTTTGTCCATTAAAACTGCTCTCCTGTTAGCACTCACACCTGCAAAAGGGTGAGTGACCTTTGTGCACTTCTGTGGCTCCCTCTTGTTTACAAATTAAACCTGATGGTAGCTCAGCAACTTTGAGGCCTAATCCGACTTTCATACCAAAGTCTATCACCAGCAGTTTTAGATCACGGACAATAACACTGAGTGGGTTCCACCTCCCTCCTCTTACATCAGAGGAGGAAGCTAGGTCACATTTATTGTGCCCAGTCAGAGCGCTCATATGTTATGTGGCACGCACAGCGGGTGTGCGTCACTCTCAAAACCTGTTTGTCCATGATAGGGACAATTCAGCTGGTGGTGCTCTGTCCTCGCAGCGCCTCTCTCACTGGTTGTGCGAAGCCATAACAGAGGCCTACAAAGCTGCTGGGAAAGAGCCTCCTACGTCTCTACGGGCACATTCCATGCGAGCGATGGCGTCCTCCACAGCTCTGCATGGTGGGATGTCGGTCAGCGACATCTGTCTAGCGGCGGCATGGAGCTCGCCTTGTTCTTTCATCCGTTTTTATTTACGGGATGTTTCTACTTTTTCTTGACTCATTCAGTACTGGAAGTCCTGGATAAGTAGTCAGAGAATTCCTCCTAAGGTGTTTGGCTAACCCACACCTGCTTATTGTAAGTCAGGAAGTGGAAAATGTTCACCACCAGTATCAGGGATTGGTTACCGTGGTTTGAATGTTGTTCTAACTGTTTCTCTGTACATACTTCATGTAACAGTTCAGTTTGTACCCTATTTGAAGGGTGGCAGCCAGAGGGTGTTCCGCTCTCTGATAATGTTACAAAAAACAAAAACAAAAAAAACAACAACAACAACAACAACAAACAAACACATTATTAATGTTGATGCATGCTGCATAGCAGCAGGGCATGCCTGGTGGCTGCATCAGAGGCCTGCAGGCCCTTCCTCCAGCCCACCACCTGCCTTTCCTCAATGCTCCCAGATACAGGGTATGGGTATGTTATGCATTAGGAAGAATGTGCTTATTGTGTTTGGGTGAGCAGATGCTCCACATTGGTTAGGATCCAGTGTGGCATGGACTATTTCCTGCTACGCCCTTTATTCCAATAGGCGGAGCTAAAGGGCAGAGCTAATTACGACACTAGAACGTTGGTTACGTATCGTAACCCCAGATTCTATGAGTAATTAGCGGAGCCCTTCAGCTATCGGGCCACTCTGTATCCCAAATGGCTGAATGATTAGCTATTTATGGAGGCAGTTTCACCTCGGTCGAGGGGTTTTATCGACCCGAGGGGTGGGCCCATCCGGTAGGTGGGCGTGGACTAAAAGGTTTTCAGTAGGGCGCTGACGCGCGGGGAGATATCCAATAGGCGGAGCTAAAGGGCTCCGCTAATTACTCATATAATCTGGGGTTACGATACGTAACCAACGTTTTCGCCATAAACTGGGAAAAGGGCTCTGTTACACCAGCCCAGAAAGTATTTTTCCTGGGACGATCCTCTGCTCCATCAACATGACAGCTGATTTATCGGAACAGAGGAAAGAGCCGCTGACGTCACTTCTTCAGTACGTCAGCCTCACAGGTCAGTGCCAGCGTTATAATGAGATTATCAGGAATGATGGCTGCTGCTCACGTACGAGTGAAATTAAATTTACTACACATGCGCCGGTTTTCAGAGATGGTTTTTACGTCAAAAAATCGACCCAGTACACCACAAATGGCAACAGGTCACAGTTTCTCCGTCAGTGAGAACTGACCAGTATGGCAAGCTCTTTTAACATAAAATAGTGTAGTCTGACTATTTGTAATTACATTCTAGATATCATAGAATGAGTTTCGACCAGTCACAATTACTGTTGACTAGTTAGAATGTTAATTTGAGATGGACCTGGTTTTGGGAGAATCCCAGGACCTTGTCAGAGGGAGTTCCCCTGGGCAAAGTGACATCATTCAATGCGTTCTTTACAGACGCGTCCTTTTTCCGGATGGGACGGCACTTGCCTGTCACAGTCAGTAGAGGGGGGGGGGGAGGCGCCAGGCACGTCCCTTTCACATAAACGTTCTGGAGCTGCTGACAGTACACAATGTCCTGAAACACTAGCAGCCAAGTACATAAATTGCTAGGGCGGGTGCGTTCAGCCCAGTTGCTGAACACAGCCAGAAATCTGATCTGCTGGGTGCACACACACACACTTGAAATCGCGTCAGGCGGTTTTCACCCCCCGGCGTGCTAGATTGGCCACTCGGGAGAATGCTCAGTGCCCACTGTTCTTCTCCTTAAGCCCCCAGGACAACCCGCGTTGGGGGTGGACGCATTTGCATACAAACCGTGGCCCATAAACACTATTATGTTTTTCCTCCAGTCCAGCTGCCGCCGGGGCTACTGGAAAGGGTGAGGGAGGTGATGTTATCAGTGATTATGATTGCCCCGGAGCACTTAAACGCACCGTGGTTTCCGGTGCTACAGCAATAAAGAGTTTCCCTGTGATAGGTCAACATATACTGGTCTGGATGCTGAACGTGAACGTTTAGAAAGTCTTGGTTTTTTCTAAAGGACGTCATATGCACTATCCTGCTAGCGCGGCAGCGCACGCAAAGTGTTTACGCGTCAGAAAAGGCTGCTTGTCAGCGATGGTGCCTGGTAAAATAGCTAGACCCATCTTCATTTTCTCTGGGTTCCATCTTCCCATATTTACAGTTATNCCAGAACAAAAACCGAGTTGGCTGTGGGGGACTTTGTTTGCATTAAAGCCGTTCTCAGCTGTGACCCGTTGCCCAAAGAGGAGGGTCTGTACATCTCCGTGGTATCACGGTGGGAGCCGCGCTCTGTGCTCAGCTGGAGAGACGTGCGGCTGCACGCGGCTGCTTTGAAGTGCCTGATCTGAATGGGAGCAGGACTGAACCGAGCTGAGGATCAATTTGAAGCTGAAGGCTTCACCTCCTCCATTGAGACTTGCTGTTTTTTCATTCTTTTTTCATTTTATTCTTGGAGGTGGCTTTTTTGGGCTGATAAGGAAACAGCCACATAATAAATATCTTACCTGATGTAGATAACTGTTTAAAGAGCCTCATTTGGAGAAAACAGTCATTTTCATTGAAAACATCCAACTGGCTCAGACAGCAGAGAGGTCGTGAAGCAGCGTGACGGGATGTGAAGCGCAGAAGATCAGGATCATCATTGTTTCGGTGCCTATTTCATACTGCTGTGAGCTGTTTGTGGATCAGACGAGCAGAGAGTGAAGCGCGGAGGAACAGGATCATCATTGGTGCCTGTTTCACACTGTTGTGAGCTGTTTCTGGATCAGACGAGCAGAGTGTGACGTGTATCGCTGCGTATCAGGAGCTGCGTTGTTGGTGCTGTTCACGCTGTTGTCCCTTCCCTTTATTGACTTGAAACAGGCTTCAACCATGCCCTTAACCTCAGGAGGCCTTTCTGGCAGCTCACTCTGCTGTTTGCTACAAATTGTTTGTTTCTTTCCGTTGATTCTGGATCCAGCTTGTGTTCACCATGGCCACATCCATTCATATTCTCAAGGAGGCTGGATCCCCCCACATTCCTCCACAAATTTCTCCACAACGGAATTGTTTGACCACCTAATTTGTGACGCTTTATGGTCTGAGACTTTTCTGCATCATTCATATTACTGTCATTATTTTCAGTTCTCAGACTACCTGGAATCACTGAATCTTATCAACACATCAGGGACTGCCCATCACTGCAGCTTTCATTGTTTTTGGGTTCTGAATGATCGTGTCTTCATTAATGTTTCACATGGTTCAATTATGGGGGCAAAATGTCACACTGTTAACTCCTGTAATTACACATCAGTGACAAAGAAGTCAGGTAAATGTCTGATATTATTGTTGTTAATGATCTCAGGGATTCAGCCCAACCCAGGGCCAATTACTAACTACTGTACACCTAATGAGTTTAAAAATATTTCAGGTCTCCGTTTTCTGCATGTAAACGCTCGTAGCCTTCTAAAAAAACTTGATGAACTGAAAATCCTAATCACTTCTTCTGGGGCAGATGTGATCGTTATCTCTGAAACTTGGCTCAAAAATTCTGTTTTGAAAAATGACCTGGCAATCAATGAATTTAAGATCTATCGTTGTGATCGTAATAAAAAGGGAGGTGGAGTCGCTATTTACATCAGAGACTCTTTGGCTGCCACGATTGCGTCTAAAAAAACAATCGCAAACCAGTTTGAGGCTTTAGCTGTGAACATCAGTTTGAAAGGAGGTCAGCCCTTAACTGTTGTAGGTTGTTATCGTCCCCCCTCCGCAACACCTGAAGCTCTATCCTCCCTGACTGAATTCATAGGAAATTTAAAACACAATGAGATTGTTATGGCAGGAGATTTCAACATTGACTGGAATAAGTCGACCCCCCTCTGTGATAAATTCAGGGAATGTTGCCTATCTCTCAATCTAACACAACTTATCGATTCTCCCACCAGACCAAACTTAAAATGTCCCGAAAAATCTTCCACCTTAGATCTGTTTTTCACAAATGCACCTCACAAATTTCCTGGTATAGGTGTATTTGCTAACGTTTTGAGTGATCATTCCGTAATAGCAGCTCTTAGATCTACTAAACTTCCACCTGCTAAGCCCAGAATAATCCAAAAAAGGGATTTGAAACGTTTCTGTGAACAGTCATTCCTTTGGGATCTATCCCACTTTGATTGGCAACGTATCCTACAAATCAATGACGTGAACACCGCTTGGAACTATTTTCATGGTAGTTTCATTTACTTTGTAAACAAACACGCTCCTTTCCGGCAGTTCAGGATAAAGGGCCGTGACAGCCCCTGGTTTACTCCTGAACTAGCTGATCTCCTGCACTGGAGAGATCATCTTTGGGCAGCAGCAAGAAAATCACACTCAGACACTGATTGGTTGAAATTTCGGCAGCTAAGGAATAAATGCACAACTGCCATTAAAGCTGCAAAACGTAACTACTTCTTATCTCAGACCTCCAAAAATCTAAACGATCCTAAAAAATTCTGGAAAACCATTAAATCTCTCTCAGGCACCCCCCAATCATCTGACCTCCCATCACAATTTCTTGTTGACTCTGTTCCTGTGTCAAATAAGCACGAGATCCTGAACTGTTTCAATAAACATTTTGTTGCTTCTAGTTCTTTATTTGATACAGTTACAAACGGAAAATTGGCCACTTTATCTAATAATCAAACTTCAACAAATCAAATCCCTCCTACAAGTCAACCATCTGTTAATCACACCTTCTCTTTTTCTCCATTCTCAGTCAGTGAGGTAAATAAACTGTTAAATGATCTTGATCCTAAAAAATCTGCAGGTCCAGATGAACTTCCACCTTATTTCTTAAGGCTGGCTGCTCATATCATCACAGTCCCTGTGACCCACATCTTTAATCTATCCATAAGCCAAAACACCATTCCGGATGCTTGGAAAACAGCCTTTGTTCTTCCTTTGCTGAAGGGAGGTGACCCCACCTCACTGAACAATTATCGACCGATCTCTAAACTCTGCATCTTAGCCAAGGTTCAAGAAAAACTGATAAACTCTCAGATCAAAAATTATCTGGACTCATTTAACATCTTACCTCTCCATCAATCTGGTTTCAGGAAAAAACACAGCACAACAACTGCTTCTCTGAAGGTTCTGAATGATGTTGTTGAAGCATTGGATGCTAAGGACTATTGTGCTGCACTTTTCTTAGACCTGTCTAAAGCTTTTGACACTGTGGATCATAACATCCTGTGTCATAAGCTCTCAGAAATCGGTTTCTCTGATCACACCATCGGTTGGTTTTCTAACTATCTTTCCAATCGGAGGCAATGTGTTCAACATAACGGTACTTCTTCCAGCTATTTAAAGCAATCTAAAGCTAAAAAATCACGGTTTCCTCAAAAGAGCAGGGTGTGCTGGGATGCATATAAACATGGTGGTGGCCATCGGTGACCTTCTTAGATGCAGCCACACACACCAATAAAGACGTAAACTTAGAACCCTTCGAGATCTTTGGACATCTATTGTTCTCCCACAGTTGCAGCCAAAAGGTGGGTTTATGACATTTCGTGCCAAATTCCTGTTTTATTTTATTGCAGTGCAAATAATAGGCGTGACCTTTGTTCTTGTAGTTATTTTACTTACAAAATAAATGTATTTATATCCGAAAGGATTCAATGAGATTGTGGAGCATGAACTTTAGATTCTGCATATCAACGTTGTTGGTGAAGTTCAGAGCTTCTCATCAGACTGTTCTCTGAACTTTTCTTTTCTTTGTGCTCAGTTTAATAACAGTCTCTCTTCGTCGCGGTTCAATTAGTTTGACTGAAAGCAAAAACTTGTTTCTTTGAAGTTTCGGAGCGTCTGAGATGATGCTCGATTCCATTTACTCTTAATTTGATTGAGTGTGAACACTTTTCCTCAAACTGGCCTTCAAAGGCACTCTGAAGGTTTCACTCATCCGTCTGTGCAACTATTTCTGGTAACGTCACCTGATGTAAAAAAAACAAAACGAGATATA